>JAQGAK010001336.1:0-34903 GCA_034696945.1 Lipothrix lubbocki | reverse complement strand
TCCACGAATTTAAAATGAGTATGGGCAGGCAAAGTGATAACAAGTCATATATTGCGTAATATTGGTTTGACATAAATTCATTGATACAATTGAGTATTTTTATCCGCTAAGTTTGCACTCAAAATTGATTATCGGGAATCCTACATGGTTATCCTACATTAAGTACGTATATGCACCTATGTATATGTAGACTGTATTTTATCTGCAAAAACGTTCTCATGAATCTACTCGTGAGCATGAGTTACTTACTATGCTTGGATGTTGGATAAGATAGCCGATTTGAACAAATGTAAATTACGTATGGTTACTTATACGAATGAAGCAAAAATCACAGAGGAAATTTAAATAGAAGATAGGGGAAAATCAGTTTCCGAGATGTTTATCACAAAGCTTTATATTACATACGTAGGTATGTATACACAATCACAATTTATCCTCGCCAACATCCACGTTCCCGCTAAAATTTTGCGTGCATTTCCAGATCAGTTTGAATGTTTTTCAAGTGATAAAAATAACGACCACGGAGTTGTCGTCTTTTATTGACGTTATATGCACAGTAAGCCCAGACAATGAAGTAAAACATTAGCACTTTACACATATTTCCATCGTAGTAGCAAATATGCACAGTATATATTATATGTCTCATTGTCAGGGTCGTTGACAAATTCCTGCCCAGAGCGCTTCTTCGCGAAAGCAGTAAATAACCGCGAAGCGATGACTTTTAAACTAGTGATTTAGTTAATGTGTTCATTTTTACGGTTACGTGGAAGAATTGTATTTTTTTTTGGAAAAATTGCATTTTGCTTTTTTCCAAAAACCTAAAATTTTGCAAAACCTGCTTTAATAGTAATACTGCTTACATGTGTCTACCATCTGCCGTAATAAACAAATAAACTAAAATCATCCAAATTCGACGCGAAGGACACAACGCTCAGGTCCACGAGTAATATCTCTGGTTCAGACATTTGAAAATTTTTAACTACATATCCACACGATCTTCGCGTGCGTCGATCTAGTGACGGGCAGTCGTGACAACGGTTTTCTAATAAAGGAGAAGATGGCAATAGAATTTCGATTATAAGAATCTATATGACGACGACACTATAACTTAGACCATCCACTTAAAATTAGTATTGAAAATTAATTTATGTGTACTTACATATGTAGACTTGTATGTTAATGAGTTCGTTCATAAAACTTCACAATTAGTTCAAGAATTGGCGCACGAAATGATTAATTGATTAATTTGCTTTAATATTACTTCGTATAGAAAGAAAGTTTCTTGGCTAGAAACGCAAGCGCGTTATTATACGTCCCGTTTTTGAAGCTCGTGCTTGAGAACAAGAGCTGTAAAATATAATTTTTATGGGCCACGATAGAAAGTTTACTCTGATGCACAACCTTGGTGTTTGAGGATTTCTTGCTTTATTAATTTCATCTTCAGGCTCAGCGCTAATGTTTGAGCCTCCTGAAGGAGGCGCATTTCCTCGGGATGATTTGTATTTACAGGTAAATTACTATAAGAGTTATTTTTATGAAATTGCTGAAAATACTCATTTTATTTTTAATATTATGAATTTCATTTCTAGAACCAAAGGTTTCGGTACCGGAATACTATAAATAATCCAACTCATTGCTGGATATTTCCAAAACTTCCAAAAATTTCCGTGTTCTTTACAAATATTAAAGACAAGTTTTAAAGATGCTCTTAATGATTACGAAGTTCAATTCCAAATTGAAGATATAACTGTAGTTTGTAGTAGAAATTGCCCACTAATTCAGTATTAGAATTTCAATTTGTTTTTCTTCATGAGGCTTTATTTGTAGTATTAAATTAATTGCAACAATTCAAGGAACAAATTTCAAATCATTGATTTAGTAATAATACATTTTTATTTAATTTACCACTTCTAATTCTTGGACTGTCAAATTTATAGTAATTTTTATTGAATCAGCTTGGTCAGGTTCTCGCTCATACGTATCAATGATGAAATTAGATTGACTATGTTTATCGATAGTCAAATGTGGCCTGATATCCTAACATGTGAGTTATAGGAATGGTGTGAAAAATATAAATTGAACATTGTCTTTTCTTAAAATCACTTATATAAGCGTAACTAATAATCATTTGTTTCTCAATTATTTCAATTAGTTTTTTCTGCAATTGCAATTATTTTGGTTGCTTTGCTTTGCAAATACAGAATTCTTTCATTTCTTTGTCCTGGTCAGTCTCATTTGGTACACAAAAGCTTTGGTCACCATAACGGTTGTTTCTTACGAAACCTAAGAGCTCTTTTGATTCCATATTAGAAAGCGAACCTTCGACTTTTATTCTTGCTTCAAATTGTGCTAATCTTGTATTTGCTTTAAAATTCATCCAAATTTCTATTCCCAACTGATCTTCATGAATAATTTGAGCATAAACCATATCGTGTACATAGGCCTCCCAAGGAAAACATAAATCTTTGTAACGTGATTGATTCACTTTCTCATTCAGTTTCTGAACACAAAACTCCAATAGCTCAGCTGTCTGGTTCGTACTCATCTTTGTTTTTGACGTAGTCGTTCCGTACTGGATATTGCAGAGGCAGTTTGCGACGGGGATATTTGTATTATCGCATGTTCGATTAGGCGAAAGTTCTGCGAATAGACTGGCACGGTCTGAGGTTATAGCCTGGAAAGTTTCATTACTCGTCTTATTCTGGGAAGGATTTAACGATAAAATATGTAACATCGTATGATGAACATCGAATGGCGTGGTCAGTTTTAAAGCGTTGGACTTGAATATTTCGACTGCAGCGGGATAATTATTTTTGAATCGGTTTGGTACGCGAATGAAAAGTGGTGGTAATCCACGTTCAAAAAAAGCTTCAACTGAGCGTTGTCTGAAGAATTTTGAACGGTCGCCATGATCACTAAAGAAAATTATAAACGAATTTTCCATAATTTCCGGCTCTTGCATAGCCATTAGAAATTCTGTCACATAGTCGTCCATACTTTTTAACGCGTAGATACTCTGGTGAAAAGGATACGCAAACCAGGTCATGAAAAAGGATGGAATGCTCTTGAATTTTTCCAACCATTTTCGAGAGTAGCGAAGCATAAATTGTGGTACAGTTTCTCGAGATGTACAGAGTGAACTTTTGCCCTGTAATATGCAAACGTTTACTTTTTACTTGTTTAAAAGTTTCTAGCAAATTTTTGTGAACTTACTTGTGGAACATTTTTCCTAATCTTGTCCAACACCAAAAACAAAGGATGTATGTAGTAGTCCGTGGGCTGTTGATTAAACCCAGATTGGCCGTTCCAATTAAACGATTGTTCACTATCTTCCATATAACCCGTTAAATAATTATGCTTATTAAAATCCTTCCAAATCAATGGGCAATTGTCAAATGTTGTTCTCCAATTTTTCGCACAAGTTTGTCGTACTCTAGAGCGCGACAATCCCATGAGAATTGCCATAAAATTCGTGAGAGTAGATGGCACCACGGAGTGGTATGCTTTAAAATCCACGAACTCCATACTTTCCATCACTGCGAGTGTTTTGGGTAAACTTCGAAATGCATGTGACCTAGAAACTGTGTCGAACCCAAAAATGAACACACTGTAGGGTCTATTATCCTGAGAAATGTTCTTCCAAAAATCCATTTTTTTCTCGGTTTCCGGCTTGTTCCATGGAATGTTTGCTTCTAAATTGGTATAGTTATCACATTTGACTAACATAACTTCCCTGTTGGCGATCGTCAAATTATTCCTTAGTGGCTCGCAGTCTGTCAACCTTTAAAATTACACTACAAAAATTAATTTATATGCAGTTATAATGATTTTTTATTGCAATCAGTTATAAACTTTTAAATAATTATTTGATATATTGGGAGTAATTTAATATAATTTTTACCTATAATCGCCGTCGTGTTTACCACGAAAAACATTTTGAACACAACAAGTAGAGTTTTCACGATGGTAAAGACGCTGGATCTAATTTGTTGTTTGATAACGAATAAAGTAGATTATCACATAGTATATGTAACATGTATATAAGCAATAATATTGAATTATAATATTGAAATATAATATAATTATAATTAATATTAAAATAATACTATTACCATGTCATCACGAATCTCAACCAAATTCTGTTCATAACTGCAGTCCAATGAAGACTCTTGCCTATTAAAATTTTTAAAATATTCCGGCCAAATTGGTGTCAATGGTATCCTGCAGTTTAATTCACTCACGTTCTGATCGTATTTTAAATTCAAAGTACCACTTGTATTGTCTGAAGTTGGAAAATTTAGGCTCTTAAGCCAATCAGCAGATTTGTTACCGTAATAATTCTCAAAATAAAACACATCTAATAAATACCCAAATAAACATGCAGCCACGATAGCGTAAAACACGCATCGGAAAAAACTTTTAAGATTCAACAGGATCATTCTGCTGATACTGGACTTCCAGCTCCAACTATGTATTCTATATTATATCAAATCAAGATATCTAACATCCAATGCACGCATAACCATCAGTCCACGTCAATATTATTTTTAATGATGTTGGTCTCATTTCCAACAATTGGAAAAATTGCATCTGTTCTGTGGTTTATTAATTTAATTACTAGTGGGTAGTTGCCTGTACGATTATTTTTCAGTACTTTTTCGTTCTTCTAATTTTTTTTATCCATTGTCTACGTAATGGGATGTATTGAGCAATATAGGTTTGACATAGATTCAAGTATTAGAAATTATTTGGTATTTGATGAGCTAATGTGAGAACAAAATGGGTTGGGGCAACTGGAGAGGCTTTATAAGTATTTATTTACTTGGTAATAATATGCTGTCAGCGAGAAATATGAAAATTAAATATTTATTTGTTGCGTTTATGTATTTGTCTGTAGTGTCCTGTCAGTTTGTCTTGTCTTGTGATATGTATTTATGTTTATGTGCATGTGTGTGTGTATGTATATTTCCCGTGTCCATGTCCTCTACGTCCCTTCTACTATTACCTACCTTCGTCTATCTAATACAAAAGAGCATTAATACAAATACCTGTGTAATCTTGCAATGCTTGAGAAATGAGCTCATGGTTGAATGTCAATTCTCAAAGGCGAATCATTACTGCATTTTAAAGTCGGGATAGGTCAATTTAAATAATATTAAATATAAATGGCAATAAAGAAATTGTTAACTAAAACCACGTATTCCAATTAATAATCATGACTACTTAAATAATATTATTATTGTCATGATGGCTGAGTTAAAGTGTTAAGTTTATCTCTGCAAAATGATACTCTCAAATGATAACTGTTCTGGGTGTAGTTAGAAAAACACATTACACTGGTCAGAACTCAAATATTAACAAGAATGGGGTTAACACTCACTGAGCGCGTCCACCAAATAATTGAAAGGTATAATTTTACACATTATCCAAGCCAAAATTTGAAATATGATCATAAAGCTGCAGACTATATTCATTGCATTACATTATTCGGAGTTCTTCTGGTCAGGAGCGTTGGCAGTTCCTAAGTCGTTGCAAGCTGTACAGATTGTAAGTCATAATATTACCAATTAAATTATTAAACTATAAATCAAAGAAATCATAAATGTTTCCTGATGTTTCTTGATGCCACTTAAAAAATTATTAATGGAATTTGTAAAGCTGATGCGGCATGGTGACCGTAAGCCTGATCATACAATGAATACTGGTGCAACTGGTGAACTTACTGAGGTAATTTCATGGTTAAAAATTAATTTGCATCAAAAGTTTCAGGGAAATTCTATTAAAACAGAATCAACCTAATTTCAGTAAAAACATAATGGGCATGCTCGTAGCAATTAGTGCAAATTTGTAGCTACCCAGTATTCATTTTATTTGGATTTTTACAGAAGGGTAAGCTGGATATGTATAATCTCGGGGTCTACCTGAGACAAAAATATTCGAATTGGGTGAAGAACTGCTATGACAATCTAGAGGTCGACATCGTCACGTCAGACAAATATCGAAATATTATGAGCGCAATGTTGCTTTCAAATGGATTTTATCAACTAAAGAAATCTGCAATAGGAGAATCAGCCATTCCAGTGCGAAGTATTCCGGGTCAGCTAGATAAGGTTATACCAATGACATCTATGTATATGATGTGAAATAGCGTATGACCATCCTGAAAAGCTCACAATCAACTTGTAAATTGTCCCTCGCCATCCAAAATCGTCATTTTTCACAAAAATATTCAAATAAAATCTGTATTTCAAAATAAAAATTGTTTCAAATTTCCAAGATGACCCATTTTTTAATCAAAAATATATTTTAATTAAAAATATTTCAAAAAGTTACATTTTGAAAAATTCCAAAGTGGTAAATTTTTTGTGAAATTCAAAATGGACTCATAATCTTGTTTAAATCACTATAAATTACAGCAAATTGGATTTAAATAGTAACAATATTATAACTATCATTGCAGTACCTCCAGTGCACCAAACCCTGTCCAAGGTACAATATTTTGTCCGGCAATGCCCTTGGCCATTTTGCCGAGGCTTTTATTTTCAGGAATAGACGGTTTGTTGACATATTCGTTAACAAAACTGGTGACTACAGCGCTTTAAATACAGCCCTCGATGGCTTTGATAGAGTTGCATCCATTGGTTACCTCCAAGAAGATGTGCTGTATAACGTGAGTGGTTAATAATAGATAAGGATATTGTAATAGATAAGGAGCAGCAACTCTTTTTTACAAAATTCTTTTTGAATAAATGCGCCTGTGTTATTACTTCACCTTTAATATGGTGAATCTTATTAACCTTAGATTTCCCAAGAGCCCCCAGTAGAAGACTGGGCACAGGAAGTAATAACCAATCCTGAGGTTCTCGGTGTTAAAACAGCTACATTCATTAGCACAATATCTACACCGGAGATGCAAATGCTCTACAATGGTCCATTTCTCAAACTGATGCTGGACAAGTTTGAAACTCGAAGCCTCAAAATAACCTTTTTCGTTGGTCATGACAGAAATTTGTTCACACTCATGTATTCCCTGGGCATTTGGGACGACGACGACCTTTTAATACCTCCGCCCAGCTCAACACTAATGATAGAACTGCATAAAGATGAAGAGATTAGTGGGAGTCAATTTTATTTACAGGTGGCCTGTACACCCGTAATTTAATCGATTAAATAATTTATCATTTATATATTTAACCAATTTTTCAATAATTTATTGTACTTTGTACGCTTCAACAATGGAGTGTCATGACAAATTTAAAATATCAAATTTTATTAACATTTTTCGTTATATGTGATTTTACAGTTCTGGTACCGCAACACTTCAAGCGTCCCACCTCGCCTATTACTTATTCCGAAATGCCGCCATCCTTGCTATTTAGAATTGTTTAAAACAAATTTCAAAGATGTAATTCCTGATGACGACGAAAGCCTTTGCGAGATTGAAGTAGACGATGACGAAGTAGCGGGAGCCATATGAATAACAAATTCAATGACAAATAAATGCACTGCGGAAATATTTTTGATTGGATTTAGCGTTCATACTTGTATGAAAAATGTATTTATGTATGGATATGAATAAACAAGTTTTTATTAAGTTACAAACCTAGTGGACGATGTTATTTTGGATTAATACTTTATTTTACATAACAGCAATTGACTTCAAATAAATGGAATTTTATTACTAATACATCATACTTGTTCCCTAAATTAAATTTCATTAAGATAGATCAAAAAGATATTATACTAGAATTTTTGCAGATTTTGCTTTTGTCGTCGTAATCTGCTCGCAATCATAAATCGTATAACCACACAATATTTATTTTTACTACGAATCCATAAACCTTGATTGATTTACGAAAGGATTTTGGTAAGAGAAACTGTAAGTGTGCATTAGTACATTGGCTGAATTGACGCTCCTATACCAGCTGCTGGTACATTAATAGAAGCAGCTGATGAATTGATCGACGCAGCCGGTGCTGTAGAGTTGTGCCTTCCGTGGTGACCGTGATGCCGATGGTCGTGATTGTGATGTCCGTGATGGTGATGATTGTGATGCCTTTCGCGCTCTCTTCTTTCGTTTGCTTCTCTCATCCGCATTTCCTGCTCATGGCGACGTCTACGTTCTATATTCATCGTGTCCTATTCCAAATCAGTGACAACAATATTATGATTTGGAATAAAAATAGTGCTTTCATCTTACTAGTGCTTCATCAATTACAATTTACGTATGTAAAGCACCTTAAGCACGACCAATCCCAAAAATAAAGCTTTCTGCACAGCTGTAACATTTGGATCCGCCACCGTCAGACTGAAACATTCATCCACTTTACGAATTCTGGCCACCTCGATATTTGTTACTGCGTCTTTTATCTATTTTCATTGAATCGGAATTTTTTTAAAACGCAAAATTACAAATAATAATAAATAATAAAATCAATTTAAATTTCTACTTTTAAATTACTTATTTTACTATTTTGGAGGGAATAAAGAAAATTATACAACAGTATATCGTCATATTACAGGATAACTGTCTGTGCCAAGGAAGGACCATCGCTCCTCACAAATAAACACACGACCCGATTGGGCATCTCTTATATCAAAATGATTCGAAAGGAATCCGCCTCTTGAAATTAAACCAGCCGGATGGCCTGGAGGAGCGTTTACTTTTACTTCCTGCAAAGAATAATAATTTGTAGGGATAATATTTGGAAAATATATTATTAATAAATATATACATATACTTCTACATGTAGAAGTAAAACGAAATAAAGTAATTAAAGCGGATTAGTAGATAATTAATACAATTTGTTTTTAATGAAATAAATAGGTATAAACTAATACAGCGACATACTCGTCTCGAACTAAAAAATGCTGCTCCAGCATCTCCAACCTCCATCACTGGCATTCCAGTGGTAGGGTTGTAAAAGAATAGCGGTCCGTGGTCTTTGTTCCCAGTCATGATTACGCTAAAACCATTGGTGAGCTCATAATGATGTTTATCAGATTCGCAGCATGCACCTAGAGATCATTAACTAGCTCTAGTAAAGTTCTACAATTTAAAAAAATAACCAAAACATTTTTTGCGAGAACTAATATAATATAATAGTGATTTTATCAAATTAAATAATATTAACAAATTAAATAATTTTAAAACTTAATTGAAAAATTAAATAATTTTTAAAATTAATTAAAACATTAAATAATTATAAAAATTAAATGGAAAATTAAATATTATTACGATCATTTCTAAAACTAAAAAGAAGAATTAAAACAAAAATATATATAAATGTAAGCAAATTATTAATAACGTTTAAATAATGTTAAAAAATTACTAAAGAAAATTTCAATACTCATAGAACTTGAAAATTAAATATTTGTCATTCACTTACTAATAATATCATGTTGAAGCCTGTAAATTCCATTTTGTTGTAAAACTATCAGATCGGGATGATGATTCACTTGAGGTTGTGGTGGTGGAGGGGGATATGGATACTGCGAGCCTAAAATATCATTTTAATTGATGTAATTAAAACTAATTTGTTCAAGATTTAACCGTGATTATTATATATTATTCCCAATTTTAAATTTATTTTTGAAAAAAAATAAATTTTAAAAAATTATATTCAGTAAATTATATAACACTGGATCACCTGTAAATCCTATTGGGAAAGGTTGCACAACTGAGAAACAAAGCAAAATTATAACAATTAAATTGAATTTCTTTGAAAGTAAATTTATTTAACGAAATTTTAAATCCAGCTCTTTTGTTTAATAAAATTATTGTTTTTTCTTTACAAACCGGCGGGTATAACTGTTGGCTGTCCCGAAATTACCACAGCGGGAGCTGTAGTAAAGTCCATAGTGCAACTTCACAATTATTCTGTAATAAATGCAATTTCTTCACACCTTCTAAACATACAATATATTGATTTATTGAACGAAAAAGTAAAGGATTTTATTTATTTTATTTTGTCCACAAACGTTAAATTTCACCTTCGATGTCGTTTTGAAGTATGTACTTGTTAACAACTCCTCAAAATTCAGTGTATTATGTTCACTTGGTTTTAATAATGCAAAACAAGATAAAAATCATTGACATTCTCATGGCATAAAGCCTGCCACATCATGGGCTTTAGATAGATAAATTTCCAAGAATTGTATTTTGTGGTGATTTTGTGCAGAATAATAGATTAGATTATGTCCTGAAGCACTAAAGATGATTAAGGTTGCAAGCGGTAGTGTTGGAGGGCTGCGATGACGAGGTTTGTAAATATTGTTGCTTAGGTGTATGATTTTCCACCTTCAATATTACACAACGTTGCATTGAATTCAAGCTATTGATAGTCAACAGGTGCAGAATATTTGAGTGTGCATATATGTGATACGTCAAAATTGTAAATCCCCAATGTATTACAATACGTTAAATGTAACATGCAAAAATATTAACTGCATGTGTTACAATGTATATATGAACGCTCTGCAAGCAATATAATATATATGTGGTTCAGTTTTTAATACAATTGTATACGAGTCAGAAGACCTTGATTTTTTGCCGTTTCCTCTTTTAATGCTATTCAATCTAGGAACATATGTATGTGGGGAAAAACTTTAACAAAAACGCCCCTAAAATCTTTCTAGTCATATTAAATATCCTATAAAAGTATATCCTCGTTATATTGCCCGCGCTAATGCATCAGATAATAATAAAGTATGGAAATTTATGGATTTTAAATGACCAATGGACGCAAATTGTTTGAAAATGTACAAAAATATAGCAGAAGAGATTAACTTGTTGACTTGAGTTTCAGATAAAAAAAGTAACAATTTATTTAGAAAAACCCACGCACACATAAATTACAAATTCCAAAAAAATACGTATAATTTAATATACCGTTTCGTTAACGTCGGTGGATATTATGAAAATAAAACAATTAAATAATTAATTACGATTTAGCTTAACAAAAACTGTCAACGAAAATAAGTTGAGTAAGTAGACCAATGATGATGCTGTCTTTCTTTATGGCGCTGTAAATCGTCCCGCTCTTCCAATGCTCGCTGCCTCTGCTGGAGAACCTTTTCCTCCTTTTGGTTATTAACGTGTAAAATATCCTACAAAACAAATAAAATCGAATATTGGTCGGTAATTTGTTTGTTAAAACCTAAAACCGTTTGATTTCTAAAACTTATAAGTTACCTTGAGGATCGTCAGTCCCAGAAATAAAGCCTTTTGAACTGGAGTCACTGCAGGATCTGAGATAGCCAGACAATGATTTTCGCCTTTCTGATCAATCACGGCAACTTCATCATGAGTGACTGCGTCTTTGATCTAATGTTTAAAATGATGATTAAATGTTTGCCACAAAAATTAAAAAGCAATTTATTGGTTAAATTCTAAATTAATTTTAAAAATAAATTTCACTCCTTCATAACGTACCACAAAGCTACCGATGCCGAGGGAATCCCATTTCTCTTCACATACAAACACACGACCCGACTTTGCATCTCGAACGTTAAAATGGTTATGAAGATATCCCCTATCGATTATACCAGCTGCGTGTCCCGGAGGCGCCTCTATTTTAACTTCCTGGAATGTAAAAAAACCACCCTTATATTTTTGAATCATTACTAAAATCGCATCAAGTCTAAACTAACTTTAATTTGTCAACTAGAAAATGAGTTGAAGAAATTAATATTTGTTCAATAATTTCTTTTAAACGTACCCCTTTAGAACGAATGCAATCCAGATCGGCGCCGTTGATCTCCATCACTGGCTCACCCACAAGGTCATGAAATAATATTTGTCCCCGATTCTTCGTACCAGTCATGATTTCATGGAAACCCGAAGAAAGAACTGAATAGGACCAACTTGATAAACAGCAATTGTCTTGGAAAACATAATCAATAATACAATATCAATCAAGGGCAATTTTAATTTTAAATCTATAAATTGCGAGTAGATAATTAAGAGTTAGGAAAAATGTAGTGCAGCCTATTACCAATTATTTCATGCCGTAGTTTGTAGATCCTATTATTCTGCAGCACGTTCAATACGGATTTGGGATGACGCTGGGAATTTCTAGGATCTTGAGTAGCTGAAAAACAAATGCATCGTCAAAATATTAAATTTGGAGTTATATGGAAAAATGACTATTCCACTGCCAATTTATATTCAACAATTACAGGAGAAAAATTAATTATGATTAATTATTATTTCTAGCCTTAATATTAAATTAATATTTTGTTGACTAATAGTGACCTAAAGGACAAGGATAAAATATTAATCCGCATAAAATGCTTGAGATTAAAATATACTTACCACAATGTTCAGTTGGTTGATTGAAAACAACTCCAGTTAGCTTAGGTTGTTTTGGATCCATTCTTCAAAATTTATTTATTTTCCTACAACTAATTGCTTCCCAAAATTAACGCCGAAAGTTTGCAGTGGACGACCGACACACGCCTTCAATAGCGGGTCAATTTAATGTGATGTGTAATTTGCGTGTCCTAGTTCTAGATGGTGTAACGTGTCCCTAAATTATCTGCCCTTATGACATTAAAATTATTTAAAGGGAGCAAATGAAGCGAACTAGTTTGTAAGTTAAAGGATAATAAATTGTGGACCACTTTAAAATAGTATACTTCAGTGCAATTGTGGAGAATACTAACAAAATTACTAAACAATTCTTTAAAATAGTTTATATATTCGAAATTCTAAGGGATTTCTGTTAGCAGAACTTTAAACTGCCTACTGCTGTATTTCAGACATGAAGAGACAATGGACTTCTGGTAAAATGAGACTTAATGTTTTGTCCTGCTGCTCTTCTCTTTTTATACTGCTGGGCTCCTCCTTCTCGAGTCGTCGAGCGTTGTCGTTGGTGGATCAACAATAATAAATTGTCGGTTGGTCGGCCACGTTCTGGAACATCGCGTTGATGTCCGCCATTTTCGTCGGAATGCTGAGTTCTGGTGGGTGCCGTTGCGGTTATTCTATCCAACGATCTTCGGTTGATTGGACGCCTTGACTGGCTTACGAACTTCAGGTTCCCCTTCAGAATTCCCCTAGTTCTCCGTTTGAAAAACCACCTTGACAGGAATTGTCGTCACTTCTGTCGTTGGACGTTCACTGGGCTTAATTATTGGGCTACCGTTGCTAAAAACCTGCTGGGCAGTTGCCTTTCTCTCGTTATTCCGATCGTATATTTTATGAATTTATGTCGTCCACCTTGTTCTGTTGGTCGTCCATCTTGATTTCAGTTTAGGCAGTTAACTCCACGCAACGTTTTGGGTTAATTTTCATATCACTTATACAATATCGTCAATCGTATCATAAACGAGAAACTCATCATCATAATTGTCGTGAATATTGGGTAACAAAAATTATATTTGAAAAAACTGTCAGTCAAGCTCATCCACAATGTTCGTACTCCGTTCAGTTGGTTGTATTCGCAACGAGCGTGGCACGTTTAACATTACGGTTTTGTAAAAATTCAGAGACTATGACAATATAGCGATTTATGCAGAGAGAGAATTTTAACTACCATATGTTGTATATTATTTCAAATGTTATTTTTTTAATGTTAGTTCATTCGTCTAATGTAGATAGATCAAACACTTCTCAAGCAATAGCATTGTAAGCACAAACTTGATTATAATTATTACCATTCAGTTATTTGGTTTTATAGTTTTACACTCTTTATTGTATAATTCATAGCTTATCAGTATGTTGTATCTAATGTGCATCAACAGGGCTATTTGAACAATAAATTTATTTTTAATCTACTTGAGGAGGAGTTACTTCAATTAATTCAGTTTGAACGGAAACCGTCACGTTATCAAGATCCAAAACGTTTTTCGCAGCTGAATACTTTTTATTCACAAACCATGTTTTCCTATAAAGTGGTTCACAGCAGATTTGTAACTTCTCCCCAAAAAACGCTACGAAGCTAAAGGTGATGAAAGTAAGTGAAATATACATCAATCCCGAAACTAAATTCGAACGCAAGGAAACACTTGTCCGAAGAGGAACATTATCATGCTCCCAAATGAATCCCAATGTGTTTCTATTAAATGACTGTTCTCGCTTTTTCATCCAAGTGTAAATTCCAGATTCAATAGCCATATGTCTCACAAACTTACTCAAGTAGCCCCCGGATTTCTTTTCATTTCTGAAACCGAAACCATGGTTTTCTTTGAAATAACTTTCTCCTCCTATTGTAAATATTCTTGTCTTATTTCTCCTGGGTATTGGTGTGAAGCTTCCGAGTTCATCTTGGTAAGCCACAAAAGCAGATTTATTGCATTTTGAAACTTCCTCATCGATCGTAATATTTGGGAAACCTTCCGGTACCGACGTCATTCCAACTAATTTCTTTAGCCTCACAACGTCCTTGTACTGCTCCGGCAAGTCATAACCCCGTTCGTGTAAATGCGGCAGAACATCAAATAAAATTAAATAAATCTTCAATCCAAATTGCGTTAATATCGGTGAGCGGCGCCCACCGTAGGTTCTTTCATTCGGATCAACCAACATTTTGTCATTAATCACGAGTTGCCATTTTGAATAACTTCTAGAAAATGTTTCAAAAGGTTTCGAAATCCGACTGTACATCTGGAAATCATCAACTTCAAGATCCTCAAATGACTGCAGATTCCTTGTGACCCTTGGAACAGCGACCGACGATGTGATTTTACCTTTGTATGAATTTTCAAGGATTAGGAAAAAATACAGAGTTAATCCGATGATAAATCTTTTTGCAGGCCGATCCATGAATTTCTTGGAAATTTGACAATTTTCCACCAAGAGCGATAAAAATGTAAGGAGATTTCCGAGAATGCTGGTGGAACCATCGGTGACTTTCCAGAAAATCAGCGCCAAGATGAAGCACGTGAGAAAAAGACCGACCCAGAGTTTGGTGTCAAATGGGTTGGTGTAAATGTGTATTATGATGGATTCATCGGATGTGACGCAAGTTATAAAGTTAAAGTACCGCGTGTGCGTTGGCATGAAGTTAGTAAACGGAGTTAGTTTTGTTTCGTACATCATTATTGGATAGACGTCTATTAACATTTTGTGGTATTTTTTCCCTGCCATAGTTGATGTGGGACGAGGATGCTCCATGAAAACGCTGGAATTCGAGAATTGAAGCAATATTATTTTGATGATTGCATCGAATGTCTTTGGGGTTATGTCGCGCAATGATGGGTTTAAGTTCAAAATTACATGCCCCAGTGGTAGAAGAGGCACATGGGGTACGTTCTTCAAGAGTTCTTTTCTAATTTGCTTAAATATTTCTAAATTAAATTGTCGTTTTGAGTCTGGAAACATCCAGAGTTGATCTGCCATCGCCAGGAATTGCTTGGTAAGTTTGGTTTTGCAGCTGAAGCACACCGCCATGAAATATCGGAAGGTTATTTTATTTGTAATTAATTTTTGTTTTTTGGTTGTTAAACACATTTCACTTGTTGATTCGTTGGTATTTAAACCAAACTGGTCTTTTGCCTCGTTGTAATGTAATTGTTTTTGTTGGCAAGAAATTAAACCAGACTGGGCGTTGAATTTAGATTTCGTTTCTTTCGAATCATTTGCAATGACTATAAAAAATAAATGGGTGATTTCTGTCCGCATTGGTATGAGATGCTTAAATTTACTTATTCGAGTGATCGTTCGTTCAAGTTTCGATTCTCGTACTAAAATAAAATAATACTGAATTCCTGCAACGAACATCTCCAGCGGATTTACATCTTCATACTTGGATATTGCTCCTCGCTCAGCTTTCGGTAGGAATAACGAGGCGTGGCATTGTGTCAAATAATGGGCTAATGTGCACCGTATGCTTTCAATGAGACAATCATTAGCATTTGTAAGAATTAATGGGTGCAATATAAGGTTAAAAAATTCTACATCGGCCAAATCCAGCACGGTGTTGTATACAATTTCAATGCGGGCGCAGAATGAAAAAGTATTTATCCATTCTTCGTAGTAGATTTCGTTTGGATTTTTCGAAGCAATGGAAGCTGTTGGGATAATTAGCAACCAAATTGCAATTTTTATTTTTGTGGGGAACATTTTACAACCTTTGAATACTGAAGTTCGAAAACTGAAATAGTCGTTGAGAAAATTTGTTAAGTATGTGTAAGGCAAGAAAACTTGTATAAAAATACAATTTAAAAATTGTCCAGTTTGTCATGCAATACACGACTTTGCCGATCTTATCAATCAGAAGATATTACAGTTTTGTGGGTTTATTTTTAATAATATAGCCTTATAATCACTACTGATAGCAATGATAGGAGGAAAGCGAATGGAAATAATTATTTTTTCGGGGTCGTCAATAAAAAACAAATTATGTAAACTTTGAAAAAGTTTTGTCATTATACTTCATAACTGCCCAACCTTGAATAATTTATAGTTTGAAATAAAACAAAAGAAACGATAAGTATACAAGAAGTATCGGTTTTTTCTTATCTCTCTCAACCTTTTCACCTGTGCACACTGCAAATCTAAACCTACTTTGAATGCCGGAAATTAAGTACTAATTTTATTATTTAATTGACGGAATAGTTTTATTTACATTCATTGTACATATCTCGGTTTATTTCATACTCTATAGTTAAATTAGTTTCGTATAAAAACATTTGTTATTTGTTATCGTCCATCTCAAAAAATAATTTGAGGCTTCCGGGCACACTAAATATTGGTTTGACCAGTATTCTCGTATGGTGTCAGCAGCTTTCTCGCCTATCATTATAGCCGGAGCATTAGTATTTCCATTGACAATCACTGGCATAATTGAAACATCGACTACTCGAAGACCTTTGGTGTGCAAAACGCTGTGAGAAAATTTTACTGTTAGATTTTGGCATGTATTTATATGACTTTTTGTCTAAATATGACCAGTTATGATCCTCAATATAATTACCGCATTTGAGGATCCACTACTGCCTTTGGGTCTTCAGGTCCCTTGCCCATTCTACAAGTTCCAACGGGATGATACAATGTAAAGGATAATTTGCGAATGTAGCACTCCCAATATTCATCGCTTCGAAATTCAAAATTTTCGCATCCCAATAAAACATTTTGAGGGTAACTGCTGTTTAGTTCCTGGAAGGATTTAGTCTGCTCGACTAATGCTAATGAGACTTTCAAGCCTGGATAAATGAAAATTAGTTATTAGAAAATAAATCAAAGGATACATTTATAGTAAATTAATCGGTAGTAATTACAAGTATAAATATCATAATAAATTACTAATAATTAATAAAATAATGTACTTTCAATTAAAGCTTTGGCATCATCCGGATGTTCCAAGTAATGAGGGTCAATTATGGGCTTACTTAAGGGATCCTTATCTTTTAAAGTAATCTCTCCAACACTCTTTGGTCTGACCAGTCCTTGTATCAATCCGAAAGAATTTTGCTCGTCGGAGGACTTAATAAGGGATTCCATGTACTCAGACTTTACAATAAATAAATCTACAAAATCCTTTATGGAATTAAAATACGTTGAACCTCCATATAAATAAATTTGAATATCTGGCCAATCCAACCCTGTTTTACGGACGATGGATGTGCTAAACATTCCTTCGGCAAGAAGGAGCGCTCCCTGAGAAAGGAAACCTGGAAGGCAAAAGAAAATGATTATTCAATTGAATATCGTTTCTGGCTAAAATAGACGACAACTTCATTTCTACTACTAAATTTTTAATTCAACAACTTCCTTAACATTTATATACCGAATAAATATTAATTAATAAATTAAATAATTTAAATAAGTATCCAAAACAGTCCATACCAGTCCCATTAAAAATATATTCCGATAAGGTTCCAAAATCAGAATCTCTATCCGGCTTAAACGTAATTGGAGGGTCAATTAATATATTTGGGATGAAAGTGAAAACATGATCCACCAGATTTTGACCTACTGGTAAATTTATTCTTGGATTGATCTAAGTTGACAAAAAATATTCATGAGGTTATAAATAATTACAGATAGTGTACATAATTACCTTGGCAAGACTGCAATAAATAATATTATGATTACCGATACGGCTTTGAGATGTTCCGAAGGTCCGATTCCCGATAAAAGGAGCAACTTTGGTGAATCTACAACTCCTGCGGAAATTATAATTTCTTTTGATGCCCTTGCAAATTTTCTCACACCATGACGAGTGTAATAAACTCCCACAGCGCGATTATTCTTGTCCAATTTTATCTTTGGAAAATCAAAAATTATAATAATTACTATTGTAAAATGTACTCTTAGATTACGACCACCGTATTCGATTAGGGTATAAACTGAAATTACTTTAGTAACATGAGAGTATCGCAAAACATGAAGGTTTTCGCGGTTCAGAATATCTTTTAAAAATGCAGCAAATGTTCCGAAACGGTAACCTCTTTTTTGGACGTACTCAAAGGGACCAAATCCTGGTGACCCATATATAGATAAACGGATTATACCAAAATTTAAAATAGTAAAAATCCAATATAAATTAATCACATTATAAATTGAAGTATATTATTCATGCATAACAACATAATTATTATACAATACATCTATTACCTTCATCATAGCATATATGTATTGATTAGCGTACCCGATCTCTGTGGTCCGTTATGATCAACTGTATCGAAACCCAATTCCTTCGCAGCCCGTAAAAACGCCGAAACAAGCGGTGTTAATGGTTTAGGTTCCACGTGAAGACTCCCGTAAGCAGAATTGCCGTAATGTTGCTCTAAAAATAAAGCACATAAAATTCAATTTAATGAGTATACATTACACGATTACACTAATGTAGATTCAAATTATGTTACATAATTTTTGTGAAAATAATAATAATTATTATTATTATAAATATTATATGTGTAAATTGTGATAGTATTAATAATTATATTACAAATCTAAGAAAACATAATTGCGATACTAAAGAATAAAATAAAAATTTTAATTCGTAATTTTAATCCAGTAATTTCAATTCAAACGAATCAACTAAATCGTGACCCTTTTGTTATTGCAGTAATATTAAAATATGATTTACCATTACGTTGGTAGTCCCCCTGATAATCCAGAGATTTTTTGAAATACGGTAGAACATTCTCGTAGTTCCAGGTATCATCTCCAGTTATATTTGCCCAATTATCGTAATCGTACGGGTGGCCTCGCAAATAAATCATGAAGTTCAGGTTGCTGGAGCCACCGAGGGATTTTCCTCGTGGCCAGACTGAAACCTATGTACAGTCAAAAAGAATGCAAAACTTTTATACTACATTCCAGGCTTAAATAGAAAAAAACAATAAAAACTAAAGCAAAAGTGCTTGCATTGTCAGGAGAAGCTTCGCAAGCATGTTTCTGTGGTACAGTCCGATAATTCCAGTCATGTTGCGGCCAATGCAAAAGCAACGCTGCTATTAAAGGGATTTTACTTGGATAAATCGGATCTCCTCCAGCTTCCAGGAGTAAAACTTTACTATTTTTTGACAGTCTATTTGCTACTGCTGCTCCTGCAGATCCTGCTCCAACTATGTAAATTAAAATGTTATTTTTTATTAAAATAAATTATTTAAAAAATAAATAAGTATATTGCAGATTCAGAACGCTGCTAAAACTTTCAAAAAAATTAAGATCCAATTGGAAAATAAATTTAAATTACATTAAAAAACAAATAAGTAAAATCATTATTAAAATAAATAACAATACTATTGGAATAAAAATATTAATAAAGTCAATAAATAAAAATATTATTAAAGTAATTAAATAAACATACCATTAAAATAATTAAATATTTTTAATATAAATAAATAAAAATAGTATTAAAATAAAAATATTATTACAATAAATAAATGAAAATACTATTAAAGTAATGAATTAAAAATAAAGAAACAAGTTTTACCGACAATGAAATCATAGTAAGGTGGAGGATCACCATCAAACTTGCTCACAAAGTAGTCATAATAATAATTATATCCATTTAGAATAACAACACAGAGAGGCAAGCCTCCGAATAGCGTGATTAGCAATAGCGTGCTATAAGCAGCCATTGTAATTATCAAAAAATATAAATATACAATTAAAAATTATATTAGTATTTAATTATAATTATTTATCACAAAATGATTAAGTCTCCCCTATTATTACAGGAATGAATATATGTTCTGTCCTCATAATATCACAAAATATTTAACACATTTATTATACACATGTAATAATAGCACAACACAAGTGGAACTTAGTTAGAATGAATCAAGTGAATATACAATAGTCAATAGTGCAATATCCTCATTTAGTATAGCCTTGACTAAGTGAATCCAAGAGCAGATTTTTATTGCTTACAATCCAGTCCCAACCCTAACCGATACTTTTTGCAAAACCGGTTATCCAATGTGCAGATACCTGGGTTACTCTTTGTCCAGCTTTTTTATGCAAACTGCAACCACAGAAAATAACACGACAGAAAAAATATTGTACTCACTCACCTTTAATGCACGATATGGAATGATTCTTTTTTATCGCATCCCGAACAGAAATATTTTTTGTTACAACTCAAAAACACATGTTCATGTGAGAAATAAATTGAATTGTATTATAGTGTGACTGTAACTTACTTGTAAAGATGCCCAAACGCGGAAATCTTGTGAGTATATTGGCATGAATCAACGTTATGGCGATTAAACTGAAAAATTATGACAGAATGGATTGAGCCAGATTCCACCTGAGGGATTTTGCAATTTTGTGCTCTTTGGTAAGGAATAATTAATATAAGTAGATATATGTATTTTTATGTGAAGCAGTAAGTTCATATTATTAAAAGTGTCGAGATGCAATTGCAGCTGAAGTAATCATTGTAGCGAAAAATTGGCATATGCTCCTTGTACTCACTTGTATCGCACTTGTTAACAATTTGCACGCACGCAATTATTTGAGCATAGTATGCTCAGCATACACTGCAATCACTTCATGGAAACATATAACTCAGCTGTGAGTTTGACGGAAATAAAAGCTTCATTAGTATTGAAATACGTGCACATTTTCTTATGTAAACATGAAATGTGACGTGACAGTGGATAATTAAATGGAAACAAATGAAGTTTTTCTACCTTTATTATATTGCTCATACATGTAGTGAATGTCAGTTCTAGACGAATTTCAAAAATATTTGTTTCTGTTGCCAATTGACACGATAAAAATGTAGATCGGCTACCTTTTAATCACATATTTTACAACTCATAATCGTGTTTCTTCCAAATTGCTCCCCATGCAATTTCTTCATATATTTTCTTAATACTTTAAAAAAATAAGGTTAATTCACGTTATTAGCTTTGAAGTTCAACTGGAAATCCATTATTTTGAATCACTTCCTTCAGGAATTTGGCTGAGGCTTTTGGGACTCGAGTTAAATTCCCATTTTTGTAGTCAATGTAGTGTACTCCGAATCTAACGCTACAATGAACATTAAATAAAAAATCATTAACATAAAGAATTGTAACATTTCAATTCTTTTATTTACACAGTCTAAATTTCTAAGACCCTTACGTGTATCCGAAATTCCACTCAAAGTTATCCAAAAGACTCCAAGCAGTGTAAGCTCTCACGTTTACTCCATCAATCTTGACTGCTTTAAGAACTTCGTTTATATAAAGCTTGTAGTAATTTACTCGATTCTTATCCTCCAACCCGTCGGATTCTTTATCGCCATAGCCGTTCTCAGTTATGTAAATATCGGGATTACCGTACTCTTCGGACATCCATTGGAGTAGCCTTCTTATTCCCCATGGAACGACTCGATGATCATTTCCTTCGAATTTCGGCCAAGTTGCGTCGAAATAGGTTCCCGTGTCTGAATCTCCGTCGTGGCTAACAGGACCGCCGGGAGAATCGAAGATTATTTGACTTGTGTAGTGGTTTAGGCCAAGGAAATCCAACGTACCTGCAATTAAATGATTTATTCGTTAAACTTGTATTTTTTAACATCAATCGCATAAATCATTAACTAATAAAAGCACACATTTTGCATAAATAAAAAGAAAAATACCACATTACCTTTAATGACTTCGGTCCATTTACTATCAAAACTCGGCAATCTAGATGTAGCGCGTCCTTCCGCCGAACTTTTAGCATCCACCATTTCTCGCATGACCTGCGGATATTCCCCGTGGTACAAAGGATTGGCAAGCCATCCGAACCAGAATCTTAATTGCCGGTGCATGGCTGCGATGTCATCGGGATTATTGCGATTTCGGGGTTCAAACCAGGCACAGTCAAGAGTTATGCCGATCTTGCCTTGTTGATCCGCTCGGAATTTGTCATAAGCTCGGTAAGCCAATCCGTGCGCTTTGATAATATTGTGAACGCATTTGTAAGCTCCTTCCTCAGAATCATTTAATCCTGGTGGAATCATTCCTTCGCCGTAACCAAAGTTACAAAATAATGCTGGTTCATTGAACGTAATCCATTTTTTAACGCGATCTCCAAAGTTCTCATACGCTATCTCTGCATAATTGGCGAAATCTTGGACCACTTCTTCACTTAACCATCCGCCTTTATCGCTCAAGGCTTGCGGCATGTCAAAATGATATAAAGTTACCATGGGTTCGATGTCATTTTCTAATAGGTCGTTAATGAGTTTGTTGTAATAATCAATTCCGTCCTGATTTATTTTGTCGGTCGTTCCCACTGGGAGGATTCGTGCCCAGGAGATGGAAAATCGGTAGAAATTAGCCTGTAATATTATTATTTTCAATTAGCATATGAATTTATCTAGGGTATTAATAATAATTTAGTTACTGAGCTAAATTCAAATAGACAAAAAGTTAAATTCTTAATTTCAATTATCATGCACCTACTCCAGTTTCTTTCAAAGCTAGTACATCTTCATGATAGCGATGATAAGAGTCACTGGCGACATCTCCGGTACTCAGATCAATTACTCTCTTGGGATCTTCGTGAATATATTTATCCCATACACTCTCGCCTTTTCCTTTAAAAATTGATTTAAAAATTTAACACAATTATTTTTGTATTATGTACAGCAAAAATTAATTTCATTAATGTAAAAATAATTAGAAGTAGATTTAAAACTTAATTGTAGTATGTATAAACTATAGAGGAAATAAAAAAGTTCACCATTTGCATTCCAACCTCCCTCTATCTGGTATGCCGAAGTAGCGAAGCCCCATTGGAAATCCTCTGGAAAAACGTCATGATAGAAGTCATCTCTCCTTGGTTCATCTGTGCAATCAACAATTTTGATTGCAAGTACTACAGTAAAAAGTGTAGTGACCACAAAATTGTAATGCATGACTGTCTTAAATATACAAATCGAATTTTTAATTTTTTTTTACATTTATTAAAAATTAAAACTTTATATATATAATAATTTGTAAATATAGACTACTAATAAACACAGGGAAATGAATACAGGTAAATATTTTATCCTATAATGTTGCTACCTTTAGATAGTTCAATACGGATTCTCTGATGAACACTGATCTGGTAAATGACCGTTGACAGAGATAATAATGCCAATTGTATTATCTCGATTTGGATTCAAAATATGGAGATTAAATCCACTTAACAACTTGTTGACCTGTTTATTATGCTGTCATCAGCTGTGGTGGTAGAGATAATATGATATTTCAAAGGCTTGTGTTATGTATCGCTCCAAGTGTTTTTATATATTGCTGCTTATAGTTCGGAAGTGAATACGGCTAACTTAAGTAATTTTATCAATAATATCTACTTTTATATAATATTATACATGTATATCGTCGGTCAAGGATCTGAAAGTACTAATTGCATGCGTGGCTATTGTTCTAATGGTCCAAAAGGGACTTTGCGAGAATGTATAAACATAGCAAATATGAGTGTAAATCGCAATATTCGATATATTTGTTGATGAATCTGATTTATATGGAACTAATTGATTCTTTATAGATCATGAATAATCTTCAGCACCTCCAGGAATCTATGTCCATTTAGGCAATTCACCCAATATATCTTAATTGCGGGAGAATTGAGTGGAAATATTTTGGTCACAGATGGGTGGTACTGGTACAGCCACCACCATGTTATCCATATCAAAAGCCACCCTTTGACTTGAAGTACTTCTTATTAACAAACCACCTTTTCCTCCATAAAGGTTTAAACCAAATTTGTAAATGCTCCGTACAGAATACTAGAAAGCTGATAGATATGAAACCAAGTGAAATATACATCAATCCCGAAATCAGGTTGGAACACAAGGAGACTCTTATTTGGTCAGGAACGTTGTTATGCTCCCAAATGAATCCCAAGGTGTTTCTATTAGATGTCTGCTCTCTCTTTTTTATCCAAGTGTAAATTCCAGATTCAATAGCCATGTGTCTCACAAACATACTCAAGTAACCCCCGGATTTCTTTTCATTTCTGAAACCGAAACCGTGATCTTCCTCAAAATACCTCTCGCCTCCTATTTTAAATGTTATTGCGTTATTCTTGTGAAACTTCGGTGTGAAGCTGCCGAGTTCATCTTGATAAGCGATGAAGGCAGATTTATTGCATTTGGAAACTTCCTCCTCGATCGTAATATTTGGGAAACCTTCCGGTACGGACGTCATTCCAACTAATTTCTTTAGCTTTACAACGTCTTTGTACTGTTCCGGTAAGTCATAACCGCTTTGGTGTAATTTCGGAAGTATGTCATATAAAATTGAATAAATCTTTAATCCAAATTGTGTTAGTACCGGCGAACATCGACCACCATAAACATCTTCATTAGGATCAAGAAATTTTTTGTGAGTAATTAGTCTTTGCCATTCTGAATAGCTCTTAGAATATTTTTCAAAAGGTTTCGAAATCCAACTGTGTAGCTGGAAACCTTCCAGATCCTCAAATGACTGTAATTTTTTCTTGACTTTTGGAGCTGTGACGGACGATGTAATTTTACCTTTGTAAGAATTTTCGAGGATTAAGAAAAAATATAGTGCTATAGCAATGATGACTCTTTTGGCAGGTCGATCCATAAATTTCTTGGGTATTTGACAATTTTCTACCAAGAGGGACAAAAATGTGAGAAGGCTTCCATGGATACTTGAGGCAGTATCCGTGACTTTCCAGAATATCAGTGCCAAGACAAAGCAAGTGAGAAAGAGTCCGACCCAAAGATTGGTATCAAATGGGTCGGAATAAATGTACATAGTGATGGATTCCTCGGACAGGACACATGTTATGAAGTTGAAGTACTGCGTGTGCGTAGGCATGAAAGTAGTATACGGAACTGATTTAGTTTCGTACATCATTAACGGATACAAACCCATTAACTTTTCGTGATATTTTTTGTGTTGGGTAGGTGTCGATTGAGGACGATGCGTCACAAAAACACTTGAATTTGAGAACTGAAGCAATATTATTTTGATTATCGCATCGAATGGCTTTGGGATTATGTTGCTCAACGTTGGCGTCAAGTTCAAAATTACATTCCCGTCTCGAAGAAACGGCACGTGAGGTACGTTCTTTAGAAGTTGTTTTCTCACTTGTTTAAATATTTCTAAATTGAATTGACGTTTTGTGCCTAGATTAATCCACAATTTGTCTGGAACTGTCAGAAATTGTTTGGTAAGTTTGGTCTTGCAGCCGAAACAGACAGCTATGAAATATTGGAAGGTAATTTTATTCGAAATTAATTGGTATTTTTTAGTTATGAAACCTATTTGACTTGTTGATTCTAAACGAAATTGAGATCTAGAATCGTTGGTATTTAAACCAAACTGGCCTTTTGCCTCGTTGTAATTTAATTGTTTTTGTTGGCAAGAAATTAAACCAGACTGGGTGTTGAATTTAGATTTCGTTTCTTTCGCATCATTTGCAAAGACTATAAAAAATAAATGGGTGATTTCTGTCTGCATTTGTGGGAGTAGCTTAAATTTACTTATTCTAGTGATCGTTCGTTCAAGTTTTGATTCTGGTACTATAATAAAATAATACTGAATACCTACGATAAACGTCTCTATAGAATTTACACTTGCGTACTTAGATTTAAATATTGCATCTCGTTCAGTGTTCGGTAGAAACAATGAGGCATGACATTGTGTCAAATGATGAGCTAATGTACACTTCAAGCTCTCAATGAAGGTCATCTTTGAATTGGTAAGAATCAAAGGGTACAATATGCTGTCAAGGTTCTGAAATCCTAGATCGATGGTGATGTTGTACACTATTTCAATGCGGGCACAGAATGAAAAAGTGTTAACCCATTCTTCATAGTATATGTCGTTTGGATTTTTTGAAGCACTGGAAGTTCGTAGGAGTACGAGCAACCATGATACAACTATTGTGGTAGGAATGAACATTTTGACACCCTAAATAATGAAGTCAGTATTTGACAATGATTATGTATGACTCGTAATAAAGAATAATAAAATAATCGTAATAAAATTTTCAAAAAATATATTGCTTTGAATCCTAATTGGCAACGTAGTTTTCTTTCTTAACTTAGACATAGCATGGTGTCTACAGTTGTTTTTACTTTCCATTGATGTTATCGACTTCGGGAAGAAGTATCGGAGTAGTTGTGATTCTTATCAGTTATAGGCATAAGAAAAAAATTATTTTTAACCTTTTCAAAGTTTTTTTTATTAAATATTTAAATTGCCATGCATCATCGAGAAATTAATGTTTGCAATAAAACTGGCCCACAACAGGAAGTAGCACATGAATTTCGTAAATTATGTAGCGCTAACATTTTGTAAATATGTGCCTTCCTGCCTCTAATAGTCTAAAATTAAATAAGTTTAGAATACTAAAAACGATTTATTACACGATATCTCCCTTCGCAGAATCTTTCCGGGGATTTCCGGACAACGATATGTTTGATACATACATATGTATCGTCGACAAACAAAAAAGGAGCTTATATAATTTTGATCCAATAAAAAAAGGCGCTTACATGAAATCGATAATACGAAAAGGGGCTTGTATTAAAATCATTGTGTTTAGGAAGCTGGGAGAGAAGCATGGGTAAATAATCTCCATTTCATATTTCATATAGGCGGAAATTCCGAAAAACGATATGTCCCCTTGCCATATCCTGACGGCCGGAGTTTTGCCACTCACATTCACTTTAGATTTAAATTTTTTAACCCATTCACGACATACATACAATTCATTTTGATATTGCAAAGATGTCAAAATTTGGTGCTTTTTGATTGCGCTATACATTATTCCCATTTTAACGAGTACTTATTGTCTGCTTTTGCTAACATCTAGGAGTTTTAATTTTTATCTTCTGAAGTAAGATTTCCCTAAGGAACAAACATTTTTGATGGGCAGATTGCAAAAATACCTCAGAAAGCTTCGAAGCTTCCACCATGTTATCAAGATCAGAGCCACTGGTAGTTACTATTGAGGACTTCTTGCCTCTTAACCATGCCTTTCTCCAAAAAGGCATACACCAAGTTTGAACATGCTCCACAAAGAACACTAAAACACTTGAAGCGATGAAAACAAGTGAAATAAACATCAGTCCCGAAATCAGGTTCGAACGCAAGGACATGCGTATTCTAACAACAACGTTGTAATGTTCCCAAATGAATCCCAAGGTGTTTCTATTAAATGACTGTTCTCGTTTTTTCATCCAAGTGTAAATTCCAGATTCAATAGCCATGTGTCTCACAAACTTACTCAAGTACCCCCCAGATTTCTTTTCATTCATGAAGCCAAAACCATGATCTTCCTCAAAATACCTTTCACTTCCTATTTTAAATATTCTTCTACTATTTTTCTGGAACTTCGGTTTGAAGCTGCCGAGTTCGTCTTGGTAAGCGACGAAGGCAGATTTATTGCATTTGGAAACTTCCTCCTCGATCGTAATATTTGGGAAACCTTCCGGAACGGACGTCATTCCAACTAATTTCTTTAGCTTTACAACATCTTTATACTGTTCCGGTAAGTCATAACCGCTTGGTTGTAGTTTTGGCAGAACATTATGCAAAATCGAAAAAATCTTTAATCCAAATTGTGTTAATATTGGTGAGTGTCGCCCACCGTTAATTTGTTCTTTTGTATCAACCAACAGAGTTAAATTCAGTGCAAGTTGCCATTGTGACCAACTTTTAGTGTGATACTCAAAGGGTTTTGAAATCCAACTGTACAACTGGAAACCTTCAAGATCTTCAAATGACTGCAAGGTTTTTGTGAATTTCGGAACTGCGGTCGACGATGTGATTTTACCTTTGTATGAATTTTCTAGAATCAGGAAAAAATATAAAGTTAATCCTATGATAAATCGTTTCGCAGGGCGATCCATAAGTTGCTTGGGAATTTGACAATTTTCTACCATGAGAGACAAAAATATAACGAGATTTCCTTGGATGCTTGTAGAGCCATCGGTTACTTTCCAGAATACCAGCGTCAAGATCAAGCAAGTGAGAAAGATTCCAACCCAAAGATCGGTGTGAAATGGATTGGTGTAAATGTCTATGTTGGATTCCACCGATGTGACGCAAGTTATGAAGTTAAAGTACTGCGCGTGCGTTGGTATGAAGTTAGTAAAAGGGAGTGGCTTCGTTTCGTACAACATGATCGGATACACATCTATTAACATTTGGTGATATTTTTTCCCTGCCATAGCTGATGTGGGACGAGGATGCTTCATGAAAACGCTGGAATTCGAGAATTGAAGCAATATTATTTTGATGATTGCATCGAAAGGCTTTGGGGTTATGTTGCTCGTTGCTGGCGTCAAGTTTAAAATAATATGCCCTAGTGGTAGTAATGGCACGTGGGGCACGTTCTTCATTAGTTGGTTTCTCACTTGTTTAAATGCTTCTAAATTAAATTGACGTTTGGAGCCTAAGCTAATCCACAATTTGTCTGGGATTTTCAGGAATTGTATGGTCAGTTTTCTCTTGCAGCTGAAGCAAACCGCTATAAAGCATTGAAAAGTTACTTTATTCAAAATGAACTGTTGCGTTGTGGTTATAAAGCCAATTTCTGATATCGAGTTGTTTAAACGTAATTTTTCGTCTTGGTTATAGATTAACTCTGACTGAATCTTAATTTTATAATTGTTCTTGGTTTTTTCCGCTTCAATTATAAAATATAAATTAGTGAGTTCTGTCCGCATCTGCGGGAGTAAATTAAATTTCCTAATTCTAGTGATCGTTCGTTCAAGTTTCGATTCTCGCAGTATAATAAAATAATACTGAATTCCTGCAATAAATGTCTTCATAGGATTTCCAGTTTTGTACTTGAGTATTGCTCCACGTTCAGCGTTCGGTAGAAAAAATGAGGCATGGCATTGTGCCAAATAATGTGCTAATGTACACCGGAAGCTTTCAACGAGGCAGTCCTTTGCATTTGTAAGAATTAGTGGATACAACATACTGCCGAGGTAAAGAAAATCTAGATCAAGTGTGGTGTTGTAAATAATTTCAACGCGAGTGCAGAATGAAAAACTGTTAACCCATTCTTCATAGTAGATGTCGTTTGGATTTTTTGAAGCTTGAAAAGCTGGTAGGAATACCAGCAGCCATGACATAATTATTAATATAGTTATGGGGAACATTTTAAGGCTCGTATTTGTTGATTTCGGTATGTACTGAAACTGTTGTTAAAATTGTTGCTTTATATGTAAGACTCAAAAAACATTCCAGACACAACAAAATTAGTCTGCTGATGTTATCCCTGATAAGGCGATTCCGTTTTGGAGGTTAGCATGTTTAACAAATTATACGTAGGTATTTCGCTTTGTGTTTTTTACAATCGAATTGATGGCATCGACACGAAAGACCCGATTCCCAGTAGTTATGATTCCTATCTGTTTTTCAATAGAAAACAAATTAGTATAACAATTAATAAAGTTTTGTCATTACGTATTTAAATTGCTTATGCCGAGCATTTAAAATCGCAAAAAATACCAAAAGTAAAACATGAAGTAGTGCTTTTTTGCTTGATGCTTTATATTTCTAATGGATTTCAGGATTTGTTGCAAAACTAAAGTGCGTTAATGCTTTCTGAATGTCGGAAATTAAGTTTTACTAATAATAATGAATCAATAGAATAACATTATTTAATGCTTTGTATACTTGTCTTAAATTTATTTCTAAAATTTATCTTAATATTATCTATATGTTAATCTCTAAAATTTAAATTAGTTTCGTATAAAAACATTTATTCTTTGTTATGTGCCATCTCAATATATAATCGGAACCTCCCGGACAAACTAAATATTGGTTCGACCAATATTCTCGTATTGTGTCAGCCGCTTTCTCGCCTATCATTATAGCCGGAGCATTGGTATTCCCATTGACGATCACCGGCATAATAGAAGCATCGACGACTCGAAGATTTTTGGTATGCAATACACTGTGGAAAATTATACTGGTATAACTTCGAAATGTATCTGATTGTATAAATATTAAAAATCATGATCGTCATGGTAATTACCGCATTTGTGAATCCACTACTGCCTTTGGGTCTTCAGGTCCCTTGCCCATTCTACAAGTTCCAACGGGATGATACAATGTAAAGGATAACTTGCGAACGTAGCACTCCCAATATGCATCGCTTCGAAATTCAAAATTTTCGCATCCCAATAAAACATTTTTAGGGTGTCGGCTATTTAGCTCCTGGAAGGATTTAGTCTGCTCCACTAATGCAAGGGAGAATTTCAAGCCTAGATGGTTAATTAATAATCATGTTAATAATAAGGGTAATTGGTAATATAATTGTTTTTTAATTTCGTTTTACTTTAACATGTTGTTTTACCTTTGATGACTACTGTTTTTAAATTAAAGAAACAAATATGATTAGAATTACCTTCAATTAACGCTTTCACATCATCGGGATGTTCCAAGTAATGAGGATCAATGATGGGTTTGCTCAAGGGATCCTTATCTCTTAAAGTAATTTCTCCAACGCTCTTTGGCCTAACCAATACTTGTATGAGTCCAAAAGAATTTTGCTCGTGGGAGGATTTAATAAGGGATTCAAGGTACTCAGGTTTTATAATAAAAAAATCGACAAAATCCTGTATGGAATTAAAATACAATGAAGCTCCAGATAAATAAATTTGAATATCTGGCCAGTCCAAACCAGTTTTGCGAACGTTAGAGGTGCCGAACATTCCCTCAGCTACCAGGAATCCTGCCTCAGAGACGACACCTTCAATGCGAAAATAAAATAAAAATAACATGGATATATACGACAAAATCAAAATAATTTTATTTAACGATAATTAGGTACATACTAAATATTAAATAAGACCAACACATGAATATTAAAAAACACATGAACTGATCAATATCTAAAAAGTTCATACCAGTTCCATTAAAAATATATTCTGATATGGTTCCGAAATCAAAATCTCTGTCCGGCTTAAATGTAAGTGGTGGGTCAATAAATATATTTGGGATGAAAGTGAAAACATGATCTACCAGATTTTGCCCAACTGGTAAATTAATTCTTGGTTTTACCTACGTTGACACACCAAAAGAATGTTCATATCATAAATATGTGTAACATTACAAATATTAAATACCAAGAAAAGAATCAAATAAATTTTGTTTACCGATACAGCTTTGAAATGCTCTGAAGGTCCGATTCCCGATAAAAGTAGCAACTTTGGTGAATCTACAGCTCCTGCGGAAATTATAATTTCTTTTGATGCCCTTGCAAATTTTCTTACACCATGACGAGTGTAATAAACTCCCACAGCTCGATTATTCTTGTCTAATTTTATCTTTGAAACATCAAAAATTAATTAATTACATGTTATACTGTTCTTTTGGAAACGACATCCGGTTCCAAAAATCGATAATGGTGTAAATTGCAATTACCTTAGTAACGTGAGAATATCGTGAAATATGAAGGTTTTCTCGATTCATAATATCTTTTAGAAACGCAGCAAATGTTCCGAAACGATAACCTCTCTTTTGAACGTACTCGAAGGGGCCGAAACCTGGTGATAAAATAAACAATTAATTTACAACTAAATTGCTAATAATTCATTTTAGTTATAAATGAACTGAAAACATAGCTCACGAACAAAAATTCAATTGTATAAATCAGTTTAAATAATTAATGCACCGGATCGCTGCGGTCCATTAAGATCAACTGTATCGAAGCCCAGTTCTTTCCCTGCCTGTAAAAAGGCCGAAACAAGCGGCGTCGACTGCTTTGGTTCCACGTGTAAATTCCCGTATGCAGAGTTGCCGTAATGTTGCTCTGGAAATAAATGTACCACAACCGATAAAAATTAATGTATTAAAATATTAACAATGTGTAGTAAAATAATAAGTTAAATTAGATTAACCAATAACCCACGTCACTATAACCAACCAACGTTAAAAAATTAAAGCACATTATACTCAATTTGTACCATTTTGCTGATATTCCCCCTGGTAATCCAGAGATTTTTTGAAATACGGTAAAACATTCTCATACTTCCAGGAATCATCTCCAGTCATATTTGCCCAATTATCGTAATCGTACGGGTGACCTCGCACATAAATCATGAAGTTCAGGTTGCTGGAACCTCCGAGGGATTTTCCTCGTGGCCAGACTGAAACCTATGTACAGTCAATAAGAATACAAAACTTTACATTAAATTCCAGGCTTAAATAAAAAAAATATGTAATGTAAAATAAAGCAAAAGTGCTTGCATTATCTGGAGACGCTTCGCAAGCATGTTTCTGTGGTACAGTCCGGTAATTCCAGTCATGCTGGGGCCAATGTATTAACAACGCTGCTATAAATGGGATTTTACTTGGATAAATCGGATCTCCTCCAGCTTCCAGAAGTAAAACTTTATTATTTTTCGAGAGTCTGTTTGCTACCGCAGCTCCTGCGGATCCCGCGCCAACTGTTAAAATTGCATTTGTTTATTATTAAATTGAAAATTGAATTAATTCAAAAATATTAATGGAATTATGATTAAATTTAAAAACAAATACAATTCCAATCAAACAAATGTTAAAAACGTTTTACCAACAATGAAGTCGTAGTAAGGCGGAGGATCCTCCTCAAACTTGCTCGCAACGTAGTCATAATAATAATTGTATCCATTTAGAACAACAATCCAGAGCGGCAAGCTCCCGAATAGCGTAATAAGTAGAAGCAAGCTATAAGCCGCCATAAGTTTTGTAATTTTTTAGGGAAATATAATAATATAATGTAAAATTTTGTTTTTCATAGACAATATTTATTTATAAAAAAATATATAAGCTCCTATTACAGATAATACTTCAAAGAATATTTATTCAGTCTCACATTATTATAAAATATACTCAAACAAGTGACTAGTGTTTTAACACAACTTATATCACAGATATGGAACTTAATGTGATAGTGAGTGAGTATCTATATAAAATTGTAAATTCTCCATCAGCAGCTTTTGGTTGAGCATTAAGTTTGGTTGTGAATCAAAGCGTAATTTTTATCGCTGACCTTTGTTAACTCGAGTTGATATGCACAACTGTTAAACTGGTTTTCAAGTAGTATGTATCTGTATATTTGTCCAGGTTATTTATATGGAATGACTATGCAACCACAAGCTCCCATAATATAAAATTTTTGTATGTACGTAATCCAGTTTCAACTATAATTTATTTTGGTTCACTCATCTGATCAGTGTAGCTGTACATATGGACGTATAACGACGGGATATTTTTCCTGGAATTCCAAACTTATAAATAAATGTACATATAAGAAATTCGAAATTTTTTATTAAGTTATTTAATTCTGATTGGCTGAGTTTTATTTTGCGATTCCGTAATAACTATTATGGCCCATATGTATTTTTGTACAAACTATAATAATTAATTGTCAATGCAGATAAAAGCCAAATTTAAGCACCAATATTATTGGAATGTCGATTGTCTTTGCCAAGGTACAAGGACAGCTGAAGTGATTAAAAATATTCAGGTGCCATTATCCATTCGCTCGTTGCACATTAGTTAAACTTGTTTATAATTTGCAGTCAACCACATATGTAGATAATTATAGATACATTCATCACAATCGAAAACCCAACTTTCAATTTCTCAAAGACTTGTCTGAAATGCACTGAAATGAATTCTTTATGACTTATTTGATTATCTCTTATTTAATTTTTATTTCCAAGGTCAGCTGGAAAGCCGTTATTTTGAAATACTTCCTGCAGAAACTTAGCCGAAGCTTTCGGAACACGAGTTAAATTCCCATTCTTGTAGTCGACGTAGTATACCCCAAATCTAATGCTAAAATAAAAATTCAAAGACAAATAATCAACATAAACATATGAAATCAAAAGGTAAATTTTTATTTTCACCATTTTCCTTGTACTTTATATGCTTACGTGTATCCGGAACTCCATTCAAAGTTATCCAAAAGACTCCAAGCAGTGTAAGTTTTAACATTTACTCCATCAATCTTGACTGCTTTAAGAACTTCGTTTATATAAAACTTGTGGTAATTCACGCGATTCTGATCATCCAAACCGTCAGACTGTCGATCGCCGTAGCCGTTCTCAGTTATGTAAATATCGGGATTACCGTACTCTTCGGACAGCCACTGGAGTAGTCTCCTTATTCCCCATGGAACGACTCGATTATCATGTCCGTCGAATTTCGGCCAAGTTGCATCGAAATACACTGCCGTGTCTGAATCTCCATCGTGGCTAACAGGTCCGCCGGGAGAATCGAAGATTATTTGGGTTGTGTAGTGGTTTAGGCCGAGGAAATCCAACGTACCTGCAAATAAATGATTTAGTCGTTAAACTTGTATTTTTTAACATCAATTGCATAAATCATTAACTAAAAAAAGCACATTTTGCAAAAATAAAAAGAAAACTACCACGTTACCTTTAATGACTTCCGTCCATTTACTATCAAAACTCGGCAATCTAGATGTAGCGCGTCCTTCCGCCGAACTTTTAGCATCCACCATTTCTCG
>JAQGAK010001335.1:0-34935 GCA_034696945.1 Lipothrix lubbocki | reverse complement strand
TGCTTGTATATATACAAGCACACATACAGTTGCGTTTGAGTTTGTTGGACAATTTTCATATATTTACATATATGTAACTAAAGTGTTTGTAAGACAATTTCATGCACTGAAGTATTTGAATCGCATGCATACACTCATATAAGTAGAAGAATTACAACCAAAAGTGTATGAATGCGAGCATCACGTATGCTACAGTGTACGTACATTTCAATCTGCCGTACTAAAAATGCGTAATGGCTCTAAATACACGTAAGGTTCCATGGTAAAGCAAAACTGTTCACCTCAAACTATGTTTTGTTTATCACGATATAAACTATGATTTTTTCACGCAGTCAAACTTGAATTCCGTCGTGAAGCGCTTGTAACAATACAGAGGAAGAAAAGAATTTTATTATAACCTGGTGTTTGAGTCCATGTAAATTAAATAGCTGCATAATTTTTTACTTGTACTCGTAAGTATACGCACAAGTGGAGAAATAGTAAACGCCAAGGAAAATGAAAGTTAAGAGCGCATAGGGGATTGTTATAGGCATATATCTTACTTGGTTAAATAATCTGAAAGGTATCATGTTCGTATAATAATATAATAATTTTTTTCGAGAAATGAAGAACTGTATGAATGCGTATATGTGTGTTTAGGCAGAAAGAAGCATAAAAAGTAGTCGTTGTATGATTGGGCTTTTTATTGAAGGACACAAAAGGGGAACCGCTTTAATCGCATTATACATGAAGCATAATGTCACATTCAGATGTTCTCTTCAGCCCTTCTTTTTCTTTCCAGAATTTCATGTCCATCTAACTAGTGTACACACGGTGACTGAGTATCAACGTCAGTTTATGTAATACACCAGAACTTATTCGCTGTTTTCTGTTCTACAACCAGAGTGCAATGTTGCATATGCACACGGCATTATTCTTCAGCAGGTCTATATAATGCAATAAAGACTAACATTATGCTTTATTTTGTACTGCACATTATATTCTATTCTATGCTGCACATTATATTCCATTCTCCTTTGCACCTTATGTTCAATTCTCTATACTAAACGTTATACTTCCTTCTATTGTACACATAAGATTCTATTCTATACTTTGTCCTATAAGTAACACCATCAAGTTAAGCATGCAAGGTAGGTTAAATGTACATAATTCCTAAGTATTGTGCATCCACATGTTAAATAGCTTCTTACATATTCATGTAAGACGAACTATAGTACTTGTGCTCTAGGACAAGCACTCCGGGCTCGAGTACTTACCATTATCATATACCTTTTAGTATATTCAGGTGCAAGTAACGTTTTACGGTGTCCTCATTATGCTTGTAACTATATAGACTGTCAAATACCAACACGTATAATAGTACCCAAATGAAATTTTATGATAATACAATTTATATTTATTGCATGGATTTATTCCCTGAGCTTGTACCTTTTGTTATGTTTGCGTTCACTAATTTTGTACTTGTATATAAGTATAATATGTATATGTCCACTGTGAGAACTTTTACTTTTATAAGTGTTCTTTTGGTTAATTTGTACTGATTGTGAGTATAATAATATACACGCAGTTGTCCAATGTACTACATACATTGCATCTAATAAGATTATATCTCATATCATGTAACATATGGTAAATATATATAGCTACACATGCATATAAACATGTGGACTTGAAAGTTCTCGTCTTGAAGCCAAGTTGTTAGATACATGAAGTCCTGCGAGTAATGTCCGTAAATGACAGTAGTACGACTATATGTTTGTTTTGAGTTTCGGAAAATGACCTGACGGAGGCTAGTAAGAGAACATGAACGTATACATACATACATAAGAACTGAAGAAATGAAGAGCAAAATAGGATGAAGAAAAAAATTTCTCCATTGCTCTAATCTCCTGCCATTGCATTGTATACAGTGGATGAAAAAATTTTTACACTAGAGCAAACCTTTTCTTGGTCACAATGTTCTCCTATATACAGGAATGAGAGAAGTTGTCTATAGGTAAATAGGAACAACAAACATTCAGGGAGATAGAAAACGGATATTCAACTAAATATATTATTTTTCTATGTCCTTTGTTATATTCACATAATCATGGGATATGGGAGCTGTACGTTCCATGTGGACGCAATCCGAGTATTCAACTCGTCGATCAACCAGGATATGCCTGATTACATTGAATGTTCTCTCCTTAATATATATTCCATATAGACTCCTGCTAAATCTAAAGTCGTTCTTTCTTTCTGTTCATGTTATAATATGTCTCTGTTCATGTCGTAGTTTGCCTCTCTGTTATATGTTCTACTGTTCATCTTGTAGTATCTATATGTCTCTCTCATCATGTTACTCTTGACTATATTGTATGTAGAGTTTCTTCAAATTTATTTCAACAACGCTGGTGTGAGAAGCAGCTCCTTGAGGCAACGAGAGTCCTTTCGGGACTTTCCTCCTTACTTCTTTTATGCAACAAATAGATGAAAAGAGACGCTCAGACTTAAGCCGTATATAAATATTTTTGCCTTATTTTCCAACAAACGACATCACTTAATCCTTCATTGTTCAGTCGGCTGATTCTTTTGCTATGTCTCTTTCTTCAAACCTTCACAATCATAATAAGTCTTCACAAACATAAAATAACTCTGCACGTTTCATTTCAATGCCCAATGTTTGTGTAGATCCTGAATTGGCTTTTTTTAAATTACATAAATCTTTTAACTCCAAAATACTACAAATGGTTCTATTTCTATTCCTTATTAGATTTATTTTATAGTTTCTAAAACATAAAGTCAGGTCATGTAAAATGAATATTAAATACTGCACAAACTAAATCAATTAATTCCCAGTATGTGTATATGTAGTAGTTTGAAAAGATATATTTATTGTTGCTTTCCTGTTACTATCTATGTCACTGGCTGTGGAAATCAATGTTCTCCTTGACTTGTCTATTCACAAATGATTGAATAGAAATGAGCTTGTAATAGAGAAGTAAAATTAGTAATTTCAGGTAAACATGTACATATGTACTCTATTGAGGAAAACGGCTATATAAAAAGCCGTGTAGATTCATTTTGCAAAAGGCCACAACAAAGTTGATCATTTAATGGTTGGATAGATTTTTGTCAAGTCAAAAGGAGATACTCAGTAAAGTCAGCAAGTGTAAAAAATCGATTTTATCAATGAAGTGGAGAGAAGGATGGTTAAATGAGTTTTCTAATGGTGACTTTCACCCTAGTGTCCGTGTACAAAAGTTGAGCACCGAATAGGAGCTTTATGAATGTGTACTTGGCTAGTAACTTTGTAGATTTGTGCGTACATAGTAACTCCGTAAATTTGTAGGTAAGTGAACATGTAAGAGTGTGTGTAGATATAAAGAACTTATGTATGCGGACAGTTACGATATAAATGTGTACTACACTAACTTTATGAATGCTCCGAACACAAAGTCAAGTCTCTGCTATATATCTATGTCTTGTCCCACTACTGGCATTTACAATTGACTTTGTGTACGGATGGGAGACAATTCATGACCTGAACCTGGAGACATTTTTGAATGATGTATTTGAGGAGGAAATGAGCTTGAATTTTTTTCGCAGAGCATACCATAACAAAATACAATAATACCTAATAATAAATACAAACTGGGGGTATACACAACAAAGAATTTTTCAAGGGAATATGTACATTCAGGTTGAGTGATCGTAAATAGAGTCTTGGATACATGTTCAGCATGTGTAACTCATTTGGTGTCATAAAGATATTCCCCTGTAGATAGCTACTATATAGGTGGTGTGTTTTGTCTCCCGGAGCAGTAAGTATGTTACGTAGCCGTGTGCCTGTGTTTTGTACTACTACTTCCAGTTGATAAGCCAAAAGCATTTGCTTTATATTTGTTACTGCATAAGTTTGGGTCGTTGTGTCATGTCGTGTCTAATGTTTGAGGGCAGGACTGATTCTCCCTGAATCTCATTGAAGCCGTAATGAATAACGACATGTAGCATTCAAACTGGAAGGTGTACATGTCCATTGAAAGCTTTTGGCTTCTCCACAGGATAACAATGAAGGGACGCTGTGGCGTAGTCAATTTATCTACACGGGTAAACTCACCTTTATCTTCTTTGCTTTGGAACCATAATAATCCCTGTTTGTAAGTCCCTTAGTGTAGCTCTCTACTGCAGAGATTTTTATGTGTAAAAATTTTAACCTCCAAGTATCCATGTACGCCTAAATATACACCTACTACATGCAGGTAAGTACCTTTAACATAGTGGCTATTTACTATATGTATCGCAACCCTTAGTAAGCATACAAGCTTAGTTTTGTAGTGGATACAATAATGGCATACTCTCGCGAGCCATAACGTATGTATAAGAGTATTAGTCGAAACTTAAAGTTGAAAATCTTTTGAGCGTACATCCCGCAATACATATCGATCATTCAGAGAAAGCTCGGCGTGTAGAATTGTATATTATTCGAGGACATTAAACATGTAAAATAGCTTGAACAACATCGGTAGTGTAAATAAGTATAGAAGTAATATGGTGCATAACACCAAGTATTTACGGGTTGGGTGTACACACGGAGTATACCTGGGACTCCTAAAATGACTAAATCTCTTCTTAGCAGCACATTGATGCGGTCCTCTGAAAAGCCGGAATTGTGAATGAAAAGAAAAAAATAATATAAAGCAAAACGCGCTTAGAAAATGACACAAAGGAAATGAATGTTTGTATGTACTGTTGTACAACACCTTTGGTTTTTAGCACCGGAGAATGATAATTCAGTGTTTACGGCCCCGTATTGCTATGCATGTCCAGTTAAACTAAAGGAACTATTTTCTTTGAATGGAAGGCCCTTTGCAGGGACAAAGGACACAACACATAAGGTGAAAAGGGCCTTTTGTGTCAGGTCATTATATCCCCCCATAGTTCTCCTGAATCTACTCCATATTAAGGCTTTGTACTTGGTGTACGAGCAAAAGAAGCTCAGTTCAACTCGTTTGCCAGCCCAAAAAACATGGAGAGGAGCAGGGTCCAAATTAAGGTTTACACATTGAACCATATGTAAATGAATTTCATTTTATTGCTTGTATATTAATACATATGCTATATTAATACTTTTGCTATATTAATGCATTAGACAGTATGTCCGCTCATATGTGGACTGCTACCGCACAAGTGTTAAAGTATACACGCTGTATGCAATGAAGCTTACAAAGCTTGTAAGATCCATTCAGCATATGCTTCCATAGTTCATAATTCATATTATGTATATCGGTATCAATGGCCAGTGGAGTACGAAGCACCGTACGAGGTAAATGAACAGTGCTATCGAAATTCTTTACAACTTACCGAATCCCGCTCGTTCTGCATGTACCCTCGAACATATAGGTGAACGATGTACATAGTATTCATAGATGACTATGTATAATTATGTATATGCAGGTTACGTACTATTCTTTTCATATAGATACTCCAAGGGTATAACTGCACAAGCACTTTATTTATGTTTGATCCACATGACGCTCACAATGCGAACAAACATTCATAGGCTTTTTTCTTTCCAAACTTCTTTTCTCTAGCTTGCTCATTATTATTAGCATTATTATTTCCAACGTAAGAACATTACCGCATATGTACATCCTTTCATTAAGGTAACACAACCATATTATATAATTTAGCTGAATGGTAATAAACCACGTGAATAGTGCTATGGGTAGCACTTGCAGCTTCATGTATACAAGCTTTGTATATAAAACACATTTTTTGTACACTTCACAACCCATTCCAATTACGCTGTACATAACAAACCCACTGTATACAGAGATCACCGAGCTAAAACGTATGTCAGATATAATTTATAAATGGTCTATGAGCGATACGGTAGTGAAGTTAATGTCTGACTTATATATTTTATTATGACGGGAGTAAAACTGAACAATCCCATGTACAATGTGCCACTACAGTTTATAATATGTGAGTTCGTATTGAGCAACGGGTTCTTTCGCGCTACTCCAATTTCAATTCATTTTTGAAGTACGTACACAACAATTTCTTTGTTCATTCAGTCCTTAATTCATTATGTGAGCTGGTAAATGGTCCATTTAGAGATCAATGCTATTACATTTGTTAATGCTCCGACTTGTGCCCTTTCGCTTATTATACGGGGTTCACCTATCATTCTTCCCATTCCAGTATTTTCTAAATCTACTTTATGAACAAGTTCAATCATGCTTACCGTATATACAAACGTTTTTTACATGGTATACCAGTGCGAACACAATACAGTCTTTGTGCAAGTACATCTGCTATTATTTCCCATTAGAATTTTTTGTAATAACTACACCATGACGGCACTTCGCCAAAAAGGATCAGTGAGAAACTTTTGAATTTTTATTTTGCATATTGTGAGTTCGTGGGACTGCAGTAGCAGTGTCATTCATTATGTTTTAGTGCTGCTCGAATTTTTAATATCTTTCAAGTCTACAGTTTAACGCCGATGATCGCCAGGTAAACAGGGTGAATGAATCCTGTTTTGGGAAGCAGAGACACAGACTTCAACAGGTTTGAAGGTTGATTCTTCACTGTTAAAATAAATCACTGATAATTTCATACATATTAATTATTTTCATGAAGTTTCTACTGGAGAATGTCGACTTGAATCAAGCAGAATTACTGCTACGACTAATTTGCTAAGAAGCAAAAATCAACAAATTATACACACTGCAATTCTGAAAACGATTTTGACAACATTAAATTGATATGATATTATGCAAATGGCGCCTTAGTAATACATATTGTCATTTCAAGTGGCGCCTGAGAAAAATATGTCTCCGGCTATCAAAAGCAGTAAAGAGTAATAATTTGCCAAGGGAATGTGCAGTTGAATTCTGAAACATCATAATATCTTTGAATATTAAGAATTTAGGTTTTCCTTAACGACATCAAGGAAAAGGATTATTGCGTATTCTGTTCAGTGAAAATACAGGTTCACCAGCAATGATCTTAAAGCATCATAAACATTAATGCTTATTAATAAAAGTACATTTGAGAGCACTCTGAACTAAACATAACTCATGCCAGTAATTCATTTTAGGTATATAGTTTAAGTGGAAGCGCATAATGACCTCACCGACCGACTCTTGTTATTGTTCTCAATTACACAAGGTTTATGATTGCAGTAAATTAAGTCATGATGATGTTTTCGTGAACAAAGTTAAAAAGACGATATGGCTGGAATTTCAACTTCACTGTTCTTTAAACTGTCTTCAAACAACTTTCGTTTTGTTCGTTAGTCAGTCAGAGGGTCTGAACGTGGGAAATCATTGCCCAAGAAACTTGTTTTAGGTAACGACTTGATGAACAAGATCTATTTGACTAAATTAAAGACAGATTGCGTATGAAATAGCTTCAGTTACTTCAGTTAACACCTCAATGGATTGTCATAAGAGTGTTACAACAACGTGTTTCATAATAATATTCCTCTAATCTATGATACACAAGTGCAATATTGAATTCTGTAGCGCCGTACGAGTTTAACAATATAACTATTGTCGTTAAATTGTTCTTACAATATGTTTGACACTTCGATGTGACAGATACGATGCAAAAGTAAACACAATGCGAAACTAAATAAGATGCTTTACTAACGTTAAGTACGATCAAAGCAACAAGTGCACCAATGCACAATCGAGCCAACCAGTCTCCTTTTGTCTTCTGTATTGTGAAAACAGATCTATACTGCATTGTTCTATAGCCTTACCTAGCCGGAAACACAGATAAGTTGCAACATTATTAGAGCTCTGAACAAAATGAGCATACAGAAGATCTTAGACCGCTCGGTAGAGTTCTATTTAGAGAACTACTAAATTTTGATATGATTTACTATAAACTAAATTGAAAAGTAGTAGCTGTCTTGCCCGAAACCTTCACTAAAATCATGTAATACTATTTATAAAAAATATTATGTTGGAATTGTTAACATCTTTGAACTACCTAATGTATCGGGCATTATTGTGCTACAACACTATGACTGGCGTGATGTACAATCCTACAGCAAGGATACAAGCTGTCTTGCTGAGTTAGATTGAGTTAGCTTACATTGTGAATTCATGTACTATTACATCTGTGTATGTGTGTATTTTGTGGTCGTCGTTGGAAGAAAACCAGGCAAAGGAAACTCGGGCTTTTGTTTGAGCGTGTGAACAAAACATTCTGAACAGAGCCCGAAACAAGAAACACATAAAGACAAATGAAGCTCAAGACAAAGTCTTAATTCACTTTTGCTCCACAACTTGAGAGAACATGGGAGTTCAAGAAATAACATACGACATTACACAGCATTTGTACAAAGGCCTTTGTGTTCCGCTACATTGCATTACCTTACATCACAAAATCACAATTCATACTAGAATGTTGAACATAAGAAAAGACGACCACCATAACAAAGTCATCTAACATTCATCACAATTGATAGACAATCTCTCATTGTCTGGTGTATTGTAGCTGTACTGGAATGTACATACAACTGCCAGTGCCAGATATATACGTCTCCAGCTTGTCCTCCGTATACGTGTCTATATAATCATTATGAACTCACAAATGAAGTAATTTTGTCTTTTCTACTTTTTTCTCAACTTGACTTGCTTTACTTACACCATTTCTTCTGTCGAGAGCTACAGACACAACACAGTCAAGCAGCATACTTTTGTGATTGTCTAGCCGGTCGCAAATGCTTTATACACAAAGTGTTACAATTTACTTCAGACGACAATCCTTTAATAACAACAATCCACCTACAATGCATTATCGCGTAATGCACAGAACATTTATCCATTTTCGCGAAGTCAATATTTATATGTAGAATCCATCACTGTAAATTAAAAAAAACATTGCTCTTAAGTCGGTTCGAATTTTAAAATTTACACTCGTATGCGATGGGTTGAGAATCGTTTTTTTAAAACTGGTATACATAAGATCTACTTATTGTTCAAGAGGAATCCTGGATCTTTATACCTTTCATGGTTTCAGTTCCAACAATATTGAATGATTACTAAGCCTTAAATTAAGATGGAAACCAATGTTCACACCGTTGCTTAAAATCGGAATTATGATTTATAATAAAGATATAGAAGAACCTGAACCTGCGTTGAACAAATATTCCCGCCTAATAAACTTGTGATTTATTAATCAAGTACATATGTCACGATTAAAAAATATATAATTAGACTACTAACTTTTATAGATGTTCTAATAAACCATTCAATTTATTGACGCCAGGAGTCTTGCTAAAACCAAAGAAATTGTTAGAAAACTGTTGAAGCCAATATAATAGATAAGAAGCTGATGCGTTACTCAACTACAAAAGAGTATGTACTTGTTAGCTTAGCACCATACTAAAAAGAACAAATGTTACCGGCATACATCCATACTTATATGCCCACGTTCATGTCGCAACTGCAGCAGATTTAATGTGTCGTCACCTTTAGAGATCTAATTGAATCGTTAAAGTAATCAAAGTAACTCACACGTATATAGTATTCTACTATAAAACGCTTTCTTATTTACTGTGTCAGGCCGTAAGTTTAAGTGTATGAAGATATTTTATATAGAAATATTGTGAAAGGGGATTCTGGAAGTACATTGTGGCTGTTGTTTGCATCCAAAGTTAGGAGCGACACTCAATGGTAAGAGTGTGTGCTTGCAGTTTGAGTATACAGTATCAAGTGCATATAAACATGATGAAAAGACACAATTGAAATAAAACAAAAAGCAAAAACCTAAGCTTTGCAGTCGAATTTAAAGGTTTAAAGTAGTTTTTAAGCCTGTCGCAATCACGGTATAATATGATACTATTGTTGAAGCCAGGAATCTTCTTGGAACTGGAATGGCTTGGTGTTGTAAAGTAAAACAACATTAAGTATGTGAATTGTGTGTAACTGTACGCGTTGACAAAGAAGCGCCCTTAACTTCATCTTTTTATCAAATAATGGATAATAAAAGATGTAAAATGAGCCATATGGTGAAAATCTCTTGTTGTTTCATCTGGCACTTGAGCTTTGTAAAGGAAAATCTAAGCAAGCATTTACCATTGTTATGTGTCTCTTTTTTCCTCCTTAGTTTCCTCTCTTTCTCCTCCCTTCGCTATTCCACAGGTTTGAGAGTAGCCGAGAAAAATTGACAATAGTACAAGTGTATATACGGAATTTTTACTGACTTATAACAACTGAAGCAAGTCTCTTCATGTTAAAAGATTAGCCCTATGTTCTTGTTCAAGCTTGAAAAGTTTCATAGTCTTTTTTCATTTGAGGGGCAGAAAACACAGTCAAGCGAATAGTTTAGCAGCCGTAAGTATTATACATTGGATTATATATGTGTGCTGTATTATACAGTGGATTATTTATGTCTGTTCCGAGGAGTCAGTGCATTGAAAATAGTCTCCAAGATTACTGGAGTCATGACCATGCCGAGAGAATTTGGTGATCCTTTATAATGCTTGTATTATTTAGTATATAAACATCATTTGACGGATTCATTTCATTTTAGTTGATTTCATTATTTTGAGAGCATAATGCCCTTTTCTGGTTTTCATTATTATTATGATCACGCCAGGCTCCTCGATTACTTCACACTCTTGCCACAACAATAACAACGTTTTTTTTTCAACTTTTTGTCCTTTTCACTACCGTTTTTTTTGCATTCTTCTCCTCTCTTGTCTTCGTCTCAAGTTCATTTCCACAATTCTAATGAAATTCTGTTCGAATTAACTTACATTAAAGCTGAGAACACTAGACTCTGCCTAATGATAATAGCTCTTCTAGTGATGACACGTATACTATATGCTCACAATATATACGTAATGTTTATGTTACATTTGTATGTACGACCGTAGACCTAGCCACGTTTTTCCTTTCCTTATTTTTAGAAGCCGCAAGTAGTCCGTTTTGTGTAGTCCAAGCATGTAAGTTTGTATATGTTAATTAGTTAGGTTACCCCCGACGAAGATATATAATAGTGTATAAGAAATGCATACATATAAACCCCTTCTTGTCGAGTGCGAAACGTTCTAAATTCTTTTTATTTTTTCACGCTTCCATTATTAGCTTGGTTTAACTCACCTGAATTTATCATTTTATTATCATAATATACTTTTGTGTATAACTGATACTCGAGCATAATGTAAAAATAAAGTAGGTGCTTGTATATGCACACACAGTTATTAATTTTGACTTGAGCATTTATGTAGTTTTGTACTTTTGTAATGTTCACATTTAGTGTCTAAAATGTACAAAGATCAAGTGTAAAGAGCCTTTGATATAAATACATACACAACGTCGAAAAGACTCAACGCCGAGTAGCCTGCAACCCTTTCGAGTGTACATCTACAACTTATTTTATGTCTGGCTACATATATAGATATAAACGCTCATTTATATGTTTTTTGAATAGTATAACAAAATCTTTGTGTGTGCACGGCAGACTTGACTTAGACTTTTGTAGCGTCAACGATGGGAGCCACAATTCACGAGGATGCTCTGACTTGAAAAGATTGAAAAGACTGGAAAAATCTTCGCAACTCTCAACCTCTACACAATAATTCACAAATCCTTCTCATCTTTCACATTTTGAATTCATCACATTCAAACATAACACCAGCACTACAACAGTTACAACTATGTAAGATTGTAGATCAAAAGCGTTTGTATCTTCTGCGCGTTTCAAATACGTGGCACCTGAATCTGTTATTGTCGTACCAAATATATTCACGAGTACACAAAAACATGTTGACTCCAACTAAAGTAATATGTTTCAAATTGAACCTACGTATGTTATATATGACATAACGCAAACCTCTACATTTTCATATTTAATTCAACTTGAACCTACATGCTAAGTATGAAACGTGTTTCAGGTTGAACCTTGATGTTAAGTGTATAATTTTTCAGATTGTATGTTAAGTATGTAATATTAATCAAGTTGAACCTGTGAAAGACTGGAGCATAAACTCTCTGAATAAAAGGTGTGAGTAGCAACGGCCAGTAATTTTAAGATTATCTCTCACAATTTTTCCCTGGAATAAGCATACAAATCTACATATTTTGTGTGTAAATGATGGCACAGTTCAAGCCAGCGCCATTGTAAATTATAACATAACTTGGATTTTTAAAGAAGCGGTGAATTGTTTGGAGCTTCTTCTCGTATTTGTACACACATATATTACAGGCATTAGACCGTACATTTCAAATGCCCAGAAGATATAATGTCATCATACGCACAAGATATAATGCTACAATACACACAGTAGTACTTGAAGTTGTTGTTACAGTCCGGTCGTAAGTCACCCAGAATACAGTTTGATTCTTTCTCTCTCTTTTTCACTCACTCATGAATAAAATGTAACGTGATAAATACAACAAAGGTATCTCTGGGCTCATATTATATTGGATGTTGTGCCATATAAGCAGGAGTTTATTGTAATCATATGTACATGTTTAAAAAATAACAGACGGATCCCAATTCGACATGATGAAGGAATAAAATGTGTAAGTTGACATTCGGGTGTGAACTTCGGGGCTTCGTGTATAGTGTACTAATTAAATGGTATGTCCCAGTATCCACAGTTCATTAGAAGGAGCATTATATTATTTACTATTGTGTTGGTAATTCTCCAATGTATATATTTTTTTTCTGTACGAAGATTTTTGGTGCGAAAGTGCCGCAGGGGTCAACTCATGATATTGTCATTATCAATATTATCATACAATGTTCATTTTTCTCCACCAACGGCCCTTGTACTATTCCCCGTAGCCACACAATACAGATTGCAGCTTTCCTTCTGTACCCTTTAACACATCACCATCAATATAGTTTCATCGTTTTCAACAGTACTACAGCTACTACATACTTCAAAACTTCAATGATGATGACAAGAGCTCCAACCAAAGATCTTTTTAATGCCAATATAATGCCTCGTCAAAGGAATTCTTACTTGAGGCAGTTAGCCATCACCCATTAAATTGCCATTCATAGCCTAATTGTATGCTTTTAATTGTAAGATTATTTAGATCATAATAAGCTCGTTAGATTTAATATGAATAGCTAATGAAAAGAAAACTCTCCACTCCGTCATCTTGTGTGCCGTTTTTACCTTTGATTTACTTGGAATACTCTAACTACCAACAGCGTGTCTGTCGTATCAACAGCATTTTTAAAGCCGTTATCTGCTGGATTTTCTTAAATAATAATTATACTATTATATTCTTATAACTTATAGCTTGCTAAGTTTTCTGGTAGCTCGTTTTCAGCGCCTTTGTTGAAGACAATTTTGTTTTATTCCCTGTTGTGACAAATCTGTTTTACTTGATCAACAAATTATCCACTCTGGTAGGTCATTACTCCATTATTGCGTTTCAAACTTTAAAATTAATGATAGCTTACAATGCTCATACATTCTGCTAGCTTTTTCATCTACGTTTCTACAAAAGTGACTCTCGTAAAAACGACGTTATATTATTTGACATTACAAGTCCAAAAAACGAAAGACAACCACTCAAATTAATATCCAAAACTGCATCTGTTAACATCAAAGTATGTATAATAATTCTTTTATGCAGAACTTATACCGGGAAGACAAAAATACCCTAAGTCTAAAACCGTTCGAAGAACCTCAATACCCGAAATAAAAACGGTTTTATTAATTTGCTATAATAAAGATAGTAGTACAATACGAACGTAAAAGACATTATTCATTGTCCTTACACAATTTAGGCTTGATTCGTGGTTGATTTGAATTATAAAGCTGAATACACAATTAAGAAAAAGGAAAATCACATAATGTAGTGAGAAATGGAACAAGGAGTGTGCTTACTTAAAGGGACGTTTTCAATCTGTATAATTAGACAATGGACCTAGAAAGCGATGCCTTTTAGGGTGCAGCATGTGTATTTAGCAAGGCAAAATTGACTTTGAATCTTGTTGAATAGTATACTACACTAACTTGAGAGACCACGTAGCTGCGTTTGCTGTTATCGGAGTACAATTCTGTACACAAGGAAGGAAAAACGCTATGGGGGAAACGGATACAAGATAGATGGAAGGAAAAGCTATTGATTTCCAGAGACTGTGAAAGATTTCAATCTAATTCTCTCTGGCTAAACAAATATTGTGAGATGATGAATGCTTTGAATGAATAGATTTTGGAGGGAAATCAAAAAATCCTTAGAGTCCTCAGGAGCCCGTCGTCAAAGCTCGGCGTTGTTGATAGTAGGGTTGTACATGTGTAAAATACCCTTTTTATAGTTATAGAGTGTCCTCCAGACTCCTTCCTAAAAAGTTGCACATTGATGTTCGTGCCTTAAAAGTTAAAGGCAAGTAACTACTAATACACCGTACTACGTATGAGAGCCTAAAATACACACAACGCATTAGAATCTAATACACTACACGATGCATGAGGAATAACATTACACACCAGAATAAAACATTCATCCCAAGAGTCAGCACACTTCGAAAAAGTCAGGAGACAGTGAGAGGTTTGTTCACAAACTATAGTCTAGTGGGTGTAAGTGAGAGAGTTAAGTCTGTCTCGCCCGCAGATAGCTCGAAGACTAGTACATGGATTTTGTGTGTGTTTCATCCCACGTAATTTCTTTTTGCATCTTGACGCAGCAGCTAGGAACATTACAAGTATGTACTTCGCAAGGAAAGATTTTTTGGGGAAAGTCGTTCGCCAAGAGCCGCTGCTGTTCCAACTGCTTCCGTATGACATTTACATGTGCTAACACTGGAAAGTATGGTATCTGAGTATCTGTATATATGAGATATAGTTTGAGAAGGACAAGAAACAGAGCTTTAGATACACAATACAAGACATCGTTTGAAAAACATACATATGAAAGCCATATATACATATGTATACACAATACATTGAAAAAAACATATTTGAGATATCGCTAGAGAAATATAGAAGATGTAGATTGAGGAATGCATGCATGAGATATAGTTTGCGGAATATATACATAGGAATAGTTTGAGAAAAAGAGTGGAAAGTCTCAAAAAACTAGAATGGATGTTTGAGAGAGTGAAGAAGAGAGCTTTTCGAACAAAATGGAAGAATATCTGATATCTTTTTTCAATAGAAAACCAATCATAGGAGTATAATGACTTTTTCCCTTGCAAAAATAGATTTATCGTGAGAGTGTATGTATGACACCCTATCACATATCTCTTATGTCTTCTCTCCATCCTATAAAATGTGTCCTTCTCTCTTTCTTCTTTCGGGTAAAAAACTAACAACAAAGTCACATCTCTGGTCTCTATCTTTCGCTGATTGCTTGCTACGTACATGTTCCCTCACAACAGTAGAGTATGGAACATTATTTCATACATATTTCTTTGTTGCTTCCCACAAAAGAAAGCATTAGTTTTTGTGCAACAATATCAATGAATTTATACTTGTATGTATATGTGATTATGTTTTATGCCACCGTGGAGCGTTGCTAGCTTAGAGAAATATACATTCATATTTATTAAATTTTGCACTACAACATATTCAATATGAAGTGCTATTGTTAAATAGTAATATCACATGCTGTAACATGTAATGTCTTTCTGTTAGTGAGCTACAAATAATAACATCAAGCAGCCACATTTAAATATTCGCAGGTTCAGCGTCACACATGCTGAAATGTGTAAACGCATGCGCTGGTTAAAATAAACATAGATCATAGCTACAAAATTTTTAATATTCAAGTTGCGCCATCTGCGCCGTAATAATAATTGCTTTAAAGCTATCTGAATGATATCCTAGAAAAAGTGAAAAAATTTATGTTCTTACGTACTTTTTAGAGCATCCCTGAAATCCGATCCCCCCTCTCCTTGCCTTACAAATCCAACAAGTTAATTTCGACATCGAACTGAAACCAGAGTATTCAAGAGTGCATATGTATAATGTCAATGTATGCTATGAAAGTATTTATGTGCATACTTTCATCTTTGTGTTGAAACTTTACATAACACAACAGACGAGCTGAGCTAGCACAAGTTGCATGCCAGAAGTACATTATTTCTTCATTGATTTTGATTGGGTCTCGGCAGGCAAAGACCGTCATCAGTTCATATTTATACCAAGGACCAAGGATATGTGTTTTGCAAACAATGAATCTGTTATTCCATGATATCGCTTGTTCAAAACATTTTAAGGTTATGAAAAGCCTCCTTTGGATATCATTTTAAAGGTTAAAATCAATGTTTGTACAACTACCACTTTCATATTCAATAAGGCATTGAATAGCAGTCCTGAAGCACTTGCGGTTACCAGACGCGGTTTGGAAAATCTAAAAAATTCATGAGTAAGAATTTCTTCATGAGTAGTAACAGATTATGCTAAATCATGGTTGTTATTGTGTCTTATCAGGAGTTAATTAAATTATAGCTAGTAAGATATTTCGAAATCTGAAAACGCAATAACAGTGAACAAACGGTCCGGAAAACTTACAAATATCATATAGTCTAATATAAACTTCTAATTTATTGTCAGCTGAGGTAAAGATATGTTGTTAGTGGGCAAAGCTGCTCGATAAAGAGGATGTTTGTTACACTAACGGGAAGATTCACTTGAATAAGGGATATTTTCATGGTTGTCGTTGTAATATTACATAATTTTTTGTAGGTAGAAACATGTAGCCGAGGTCGTAGGAATAAGAGATTTCAAGAGCATTAAAAGATGATACATTAAGAAAAGTATCGGATTCACTGTCTATAACTCCATCAATCATACAAATGTGTCTTTCCCACTACACTTGTATCATACTAACGAAGCTCACAACAACTGAGAACCTCTCATGTATTCCGAATATTTTCAACCACAACTGTTAGCTTTAATATAACCTCGCTTATATTTGCACCTGGATTTAAACTGTACATACCATCTTCTACGCATATCGTTACTATGGCTTATGGCTCGACACTTTTGGTACATAAAACAGCAAAGAATGATACAGCATAGAACAGCACTTCTTCCGCATCTAGCTTCCTTTACATTGAACGTAACAACTGGTCAGAGTCGCACAGTATATACCTATAGCCTCCATTGATCATAATGGTTTAGATGTATTTTTGAAACTTCAACAATGCGTTTATTGAAGTAAGGAGATATGTAGCTATTGAGGAGGAAACCATAGATTCACTCAATTTTTGTTGAGATTTTTAAGGAAACTCTATACCTTAGGTGTGCATGTGAGGGACAACATTGAGATGAAAGGCTATGGTTTCTGTGGTGTAGTCTCGGCTTGTTATTCAGCCCGTCCGGGATATTGTTAGAGAATGTATTAGTCTGTATAAAATATTGTATTGCTATCTATATAACATATAGCATAGCTGTGTATATAAAATCTACGTTTGTTGGTCCCCACGTATACTAAACCTGATCTGTATTGGTTTCAGTGTGGATACCATTATGTCTTATGGAAGACCGGGACTGTAGGTGAATGAGAAGAAAAGAACAGAAGAATCAGCAGCACCATTTTACAATGATGACAATAAAGATGGCTGTGAACTGAAATGAATCGAAATGAAGTGAACGTGAGCCTTGGAAAAAGTACAAAGTTTAATGGATCAGAATAATGGAGTAAAGTGAACTGCAATGGGTACAAACATAGACACATTGGAACACGGTAAGTGGATAGCTTCAAGTTTCCACCATCTCATCTGTGCTCCCTTATATTTACTTCTCAAGAGTTATGTGTGGATGCTCCGAACATGTGCTTTAACACCGACAGTTCAATGAGCTGCTGGAAGTGTGTACTAGAATCTCCTCCTGTCCAAACTTCAATTTTACCAGAAGCCTATATCTCTACGCACCGACTGACCATGTACATACATACTCCACATCCATTTAAACTTGTCTCAGTATGACATGGTTCCATCCTACAGAATAGCACTGGTTTTTAGGAAAGTACCTCCGATTTGAAGGTATCTACTTACGCTGGTATTATGCTCTTGGATGTATTTATGTCAGTCAATCGAACACTACATAAAAGACTATTTATTTCTAAGTGCTTATGTAAAAAGGAACCGCAGTCGTTTCCATTTCCAATCTCTTCTCTTTTCATTGTTTGTATTCCCTGCTCTGTATAATATTTTGTACCCTGCGTTCAAAATTCCTACTCATGTTTTTGTAAAGTAAACTGATTTAGATTCAATGAACACCATCAATAGCAATGGTTTATTGTTAAATTCGCATCTTGCACTTCTACACATTAGTCACCGCTTTTCTATACTCTCTGTCGACAGTACTTTTCTTACATTGTCATGATGTAACTAATCGGTTTTTTATCCATCCCCCACCAAGCTCCCAAAATCATTCAGCCTTGCTGATCCAACCAAATCATTTGCTACTGTTTACTCTCCAGACAAACCCTTAGTCAATACCAAAATATCCTTGCTATCCTCAGCACACTATAGCTTTACAAAGACCATAAAACATTCTTGGTTCACACTAACGAGATCTTCCTGTAAATGGTGAAAGACTTGTCATAGTAGGTATATAAGTCAAGAATATTTTAAAGTTACATTTGGTTTGGCTAACTGGAAGCAAGTGAAACTTCTTAAGTAAACTACTATAAGGTTCTTATTCTAGTTAACGGAAATGTAAGAATCAGTTTCCACATGAAATAAAATGAACTATAGCTGGGCAGGAAGCTTGCAGAGAGCATTGCGACCCACAATAGAAATCCTAATGGTCACCTTACATCCAAAAATGCAATGACATGGAAGCTATCATTAATTTATCAAACACATTCCCTGCAAAGAAATAATCGTAGTAACAAAGTAAAGAATGATTTAGTGAAACGCTATGTATGTATATATTTTTTGAAAGAAAAAAGTCAAGCCCATCTTTTATGTGGGCATAGAAAGGAGGATTAGCTGGAATGACTCCAGCTTCCTTAACATCAGCCTTCGTCTTAAAAGTGTATGTAAGTATTTTCAGGGGCAATAACAGCCCTTGCATTATTAAAGGTTCACACATACAAAAGGGGTACACTGCACAACATACTGATTGTTTTACAATGGGAAGCGGTAGGTATTAAAACCAAAAGGTACATATATAGTTACAGAAATTAAAGGAAACATATGTCCATGTATAAGGCTTAAGATGTGACTGGAGCATAAAAACTCACTATGTATGGTCAGGTTAGTTTCAGAGATGGTCACCGTTTTTGTTTACATGCATAAATAAATATAATCTATATACCTATGTACGCATATAAATATTATCACTACATATACGCACCTATATATAGCATACATATATTTACATCAATGTAATTTATATGCACACAAATATAACAACTACATACGTAAATAGGTGTACAGACACATGACACAGGTATAGACACAGAAGGTATAATAGGTAATGTGAAAGTATTTTTTCCAACTGTCCATCGAACCGACAAGCTTAAAAGCTGTCCCAGCCTGCGTGGCGTCGTTTTCAGGGGTCACCTAAGGAATTTGACCCTTTGTTTAAGATTCCTTTGTCATTTTCTTGAATCCCTTCGGGGGTCTCTCACATCACTTCAGACTTTCAGTCACTTCCATATAACTACCTATACTCTGACACAAGGACCAAAAAGTTGCTTTATAAAATTAGAATCCGCATACAGCATATCAAACTATATATACGTATGTATGTACTACAATATAAGTACATACAAAACGGGGATGCACACTGTCGAGTGTTCTGACTTTGTACCAGGAAAAACGTTAAGTACAAACGACACTTATATGTATATTAACTGTATGCGGGTAGAGCCGGCCTTCTTTCCACCATATAGTGAACCAAACTGCATCTTTTTTTATAATTATATACACTTACATTCAGTTGTTAAAATCTTTACAGAGATAACAATATTACCTTGTTGGGGTTTTAGAACATTTCTTTAGGATTTCCTCTTGAAACCATCCTTGTTGTCGTCATCCTATTTGGGATTCCGTTGTGGACTCAAGCACACACGGTATAAAGTCTGTGTGCTTCGCAGTTAGCTGGAACTGTAACTTGAAATTATACATACATATGTATATACACAGTACACATATATTCTTCTTGTTTTTTGTTGCGATAGTTTAACTTTACTATGCCCACAAGCACAGTGAGAAGTCTCACCTCTCCTTCCCTTTCAAATCTGCCGATAGCTTTTCAGCCTAAGCCTCTCCACCAAACTGATTATCATTCTGTGAGCATAATGTAAAATAATACACCTTCAATGCTCACATAATGTATTCTAATAATAATAATACTCTTTCATTATACATGCCTATTGTTAGTCACTATGCTTGCTCGTACTTTTCAAGTATACGAGCGTTTTCTGCTCCGTTACCCATCACTGTTTACAATGTAATATTTTTATAGAAAATCTTGTCATAAACAATAAGCTTCATTGTATCTCTTAAAGTCATGTTTACTCTAGTACCGTTATTCTTCAATCTGACAATAAAAGCTTCCAGGTTCACACAATTCCTCAAACATAATTTTTTAATTATTACGCTATTAACTTGGAGGTGACCTAGTAATGCAAGTAAGATGATGAAAATATTCATCAGTAGTTCCTTCTGTGCAACCTGTTTTATACTCGAATTCTGTAATCGAAACGGTTCCTACATTGTTGTAGTTAGTTGTATTCTTATAGTTACGTCGTGTCCAACGAAATGCCCCGCTTGCACGTCTCGTTTTGTTAAAGAAGTTGGCACAACAGGCAATAATTAAGGGAAAGTAGCGCAAAACAAAAATGAAGGAGCAAATACGAGACGACAGAAATTCAAGATATGAAGGTGAATAATTTTATTTTAGAACATGTGTAACAATAGTAGAATAGAAAGTGTAATAAAATATATGAGTAATATATTAAGTTTGTATTGTAAGCATGAAATAAAGGGAGCGATTCAAAAAAATCAATTTTTAGCGTGAAAAATATTGATAGTCAAGTAGGCATACAGAACCAGCGTGATATTTTCGTAGGAAATCCTACCCTTAATCAAAAGAATGACTTCCTAAAAGTTACGTTTACAGGTACAAGGGAGGAATTCATTTAAGGGGAATGAAGGATGCTATAGGATAGGCGAGAGCTAAAAAAGTATCCAAAAGTGTATGAATGAATTTTTGGAATGCAGTTTGTAAGTTGTAGTATGTATTTAAGGTTACGTGTTTTTCAAAAGACTCGTGGGAGAATGCATTTTTACAAGTTTCACATTCTCAATCAGTCAGACATACACTTGATGCACTTATGTTAAGTTTCGGAAAGGAATTCCATACTAAGAAAAGCAATTGAAGTGCCTCCTGCTCACTCACATTCAATTCACAGCCAGAGACAGAGTGGGCCCATAAGTGGTCAAGTATTGCCATCATTGCCAACCAACGTGTGGCTTCATAAACCCCGCCGCATATTTACTACACATATGCACGTACGGCGGTTTACTTCATGACAACAAATTGTTGATGCTATCTCAATTTCTTTGAAGAACGTAAACTTCTTGCCTCGGTACGCAGGATTTTAAGGAATTTCTCGGAAAATATGGCAAGTTCGTAAACCTTTTCATGCTTACCCACTCCACACCTCTTCGGCAGGTTTTTCATGAACCGATCAAGTGCAAAGCTTGTAAAGCACTATTGACCAGAATGATTTCGTTAAATTTGCTATTACAAAATTAAATGGCTTTTACTTTACAACTCCATAATGATCAATGTTAAAATATCTTACGTACAAAATAAAATCCTTTAAAAAATTAATTCAAAAAATCAGGAACTAGTCTAAAAATTAGTGATTATTGTTTTATTTATCGCCATTAAAAATCATTTATTGTTCAAGTCAAATGTAATGTTTTGGCAATATAGACTAAAATCAAATGCATTAACTACTGTGTAGTACTCAAACGTAATTTCCTCATTTAAGGACCTGTAATTTGTAGAAATGACTATTCAAGCATGTCATATCCAGCAGAACTGATGAAGTATCTGAGGTATACCTGAACCAGTTGCAGTTGCAAGAAGAAGGTACATAGATAAAAAGACAATTCAAAGTTGGCGCAAAATCGAGCTGGAGACGGTTGGTCTGGCAGAGTCGGTCGACGGATTCCAGAGATTCTTGTCACTGACGGCTCTCCTATATAAGTATTTCGGCATGGAAGATAAAAGGTATATGGGAAGTTACTGTATATAAAAATATGTATCTGCTTATTATGGGGCCAGTATGTGTGTATATGAGTGTAGATGTGTAGAAGTGGATAAGAGAGGAAGGAAATTTGTAGGACAGTTCCCCCCGCCGTACATATTTGGAAGTACTAATGTTGAGTACTTTAGGGATCATATAGGTTTTGCCTAGTTAGCTGGTGTGGCTGGTGGATTTGAAGATGTTCACTCAGTGTTCTCACACCCCTGTTGTGAAACATTTCGGTTTATCCCTGTACAGATAAGAATCACAATCGGGGAGGACAATACAGGGCAAACCATTTACACGACATTTTTGGACCCCTCAAAGACACCTCTTGAAACACCTGTTGCGATGGCCCAGCACGAATTCCATTCCTATAATTTAGATGCCCCTCCACTTTTTCCTTGTTCTATATAGGCTATCAGTCTCCGTGTGTGTATTTATTTACTCCTCGGCACAGTGGTATATAGTCAATATGTACCCGCACTTCTGGCCCAAGCGGGTAGAGTAACCCTGCCTGCGTGCCTGCTTCCCATCCAGTTGTCTATAGAATCTTAAACATTGTCCTTCTGTCAATATCAAGGTTTGTTCGACTTAACTACCTCTCGCAGGTAATACATTATAAACCTAGAGACTAAATGGCACTATATATGACAGGAACAGTCCGTAAGGTATTAGTATACAGGATGTATTACTTCCCATTCATTAAATACACACTGAGCCGATTCCCTCCAAGAAGAAGATTCCAAAGTATACCCTTTCTATACTCCACATCATTAGTGCCTTCTAATTCTCCACGCACTAAATGTTATCCTTCGATATTCTCTCTCTCTCTCTTTCTCTTTCAAAGAAAATAAAAATCCTAAATACCATGGATTTAATCTCTTCACAGAAACACAACTGTACCTTTCAATGTTACTGGGAATTCTGATACTACTCCGAAAAAGAACTGAAAACAGTGTGAAACGCCAAGAACGAAACGAAAACGCTGATCCGTTAAAATGGGCCTCTAGTGATCAGGAACGTTTTTTCTACACACATTTGGTTATCAAATGAAACATCTGATGAGCTTATTAGAATTTACATGGAAAATCCTAGAATTCAATGCTATGAGTTTAGCACCAATTGGTAGCCAAGAGCATCTGTATAATTAAAGAATTTTAACGGTTAATTTGTATTTAGTGTGTAGTAAATTCTCCAATTAATACTACATTTCCACAATCTGATACGATTAGCCTCGATTCAGCATCTACACAATTAACCCCTTTTCACTATCTCAACATCAAATCAGTTTCTTCATGATTAATTTGTGGTTTGATATTCGGGCAGGTTAACTCTCAATCAGTTTATAATGTTGCTTACAAATATAATGCTATGTTGTGTAAACGAATTTAGAGGTTGTTATAATCAAAATGCAATTCTGGCAATTACAGTTATAGATATATCTACTATTATGCTCAAAGTCTGAATAAAGCTTTTAGAGAAGCAAAGACGCTTCTGCACGCTCCGAAATGTCTAATAAATGACAAATATACTATGGAATTCCTACAGTAATCAAGGAGTAATCTGTAAAAATCAACTGATCAGCTACATAGAATGATTTGCTGTATAATGGTAAATTTAGACCTTGAATGATGACCAGAAGCGGGGAAGGCTTGATGGAATGTTTAGGGGAAGGAGACTAGTAGTCTGGTTTTGAAATTTATCATGAATGTCCAGTCTTTCTTTTGTGTGATTTAAGATCCATAACCTGTTATGCTGATTTCCTGTTCTTTCAATGTTTCCTGGAATAAAAGATTTGAAGTCGAAAGTACATATACCTATCATACACATACCTACATACACATTGGTCGAGGGACAGGAGAGTGAGCATACCCTATGCGAGTGTAGTTTAACTTGTATCTGACGTTCATCTTGTTTTGTGCCCAAAATCTTATAGAGTATGTAGTTCAACAACAGAGAATTACGTTTGTGAGTAAATATACGCCAAGGGTCTATTGAATGAGCTTTTCAAGGCTTTTGTGAACCATCAATGTATTTCACATAAAACTATTTTTCTGTGGACAATGGCCAGTACAAAAGAATCATATTGCCAATGTCCATCAAGTCAGTCCGCTTCGTCTTCGTCGATTCATTCAGATGACTTTCATTCATTTACTCCAAACTGGCACTTAGCTCCTCATTCATGGATAGACTGAAAATACTTTGGAGGGGCAAGTCCAGTTCTGACCGAACTGTATAAGTTGTCAAAAGAATAAGTAACCATTGGAGGCTTGGGTGCACCTGTGACCAGGTGTTGTGTTCTCCTTGTTTTCCTTCCATTTGACAGTCAGGGTGGCCTTTTAAATTTCAACTAGAGCCCTGCAAAAAATCCTTTCAGCCTTTTCTCCACCGTTTATATTCCGTGGATTCAATTATGCATTCAAGTCCATTTCTCCCGCTAATTGCTTGACGAACCAACGTTTTAGTACTAAATTCAGTACTAAAAGTATTGTATTTCCCGTTGTTAGAGCGCTATAAAAGTATTTTTGTGCGGTGTTAACATCAAGGTTTTTTAATATTATTATTTTTGTGCTATTTATTATACCAATTTTGATACTTCCTATTTAACACCAACAGTTTTTTCAACTTTTATTACCACGCAGGAGAACTTCACATGTTAATTACACAATCAACTTATTTACGTAAATACAAACTGCTTACTTAACAGATTCTTAAAAGAAAAAGCTTCGTCCAAAATCACTTATAAAAATCATATAAATAATAGAGCTATTATTTGTATGATTGTATATTCAGTAGATTGTAGCTCTACAATCTACTGAATATACATACTTTCATGTAGATACCACGAAAACAATGATCTCTTAAAAGCTTATTGCGAATATACCCAGAGTTAAGTATATTTTAGTTCGGACAGCAATTCTGGTGTTGAAATAATTACCGTAGTAAAATCCTTCTGTACTTGTTATTTGTAGGAGCATTGTAATATTTAATCGTAGAAAATTGATATCGTTCTTTACGCAGAGCCTATGCAAAGAACTTAACGATCTAATAATCGAGGGGGATGTTTAATTCAAAGTCTTGCTTTCAAATCAGTTTCACCGGTAGAATATGCAGAGACTTAACGAAATACATATATGAATAATAAGTTTAAAACTATGGATCTCATATACCATGCCCATAATACTACTATATGTGATGGCAATGACACAGCAATCTTTGATAAATACATGTTTGATACTTATGTACCTATATGTAAGTAAAAAACAAAAAATAATGGATAATTATATACGTCCCTAACTGTAGGTAATTTGGCAACTGAAAATAGACAGTATCACTGTCGCACACAAAATAATTACTGGATTCACGCAATCTCTAATTATGTGCTTTACATTTACGTTGGCTGTTCACAAGAACTTACGTCTAATGTGCATAATTCGAAGCTCGTTTATTTGTACACAACATGGCTTGAGCTAAAAAAAACTTTGCAACAACTTTTAATTGCTTTATCATGTCGCTTTCCCTATAATTTAATGTTTTTCCGGTAGACTGAAACTATCAAAAATCTTACGGATGAAGGGAATTTGTTTCAAAAAATGCTTATTGCAAAAAATTTAAAGTTGCATCACAATAAGGTAGAATATATATTTAGAGATAACTTTCCGTTAGTAAAAAATCATAAGATTGAAAAGCTTGATGAGTGTTGAGCATTGGAGATGAATTGAAGTCAGAGAAGTGAACACGACAGGAGCTAGTTAACGCTCGAATGGAAGAAAAATGAGAGTTAATTGAAACGCCATTAATCACTTGTGCACGAAATCTAAAGGGAATTCAGCGTTTAGAATTCTATACTCGGCCCGACTAAACATACATTATCATTTCATCACTTGTTTCACAAAAAGTTTGATCTCATCACTGATAATGTAGAATAGGACAGGCGGTAATTAACAATTTCAATTATGACACTTTACCTTCTATACATGAATACGACGAAGCGCTACTCATCCCTGCTCCTCGTGTAAACATATTATCATGGAAAACTTTTCAATGCAAACTCTTGTATACATTCAATTCGTCTGAATCTGAACAACCTCTTTCATATACACAGACAAGAAACGTATCCTCTCTGGTAATTACCCAAGTTTTTCACATTGAAGTTTATATCATCATATAGTTTTTATCTCTGAACAAGGAGAACCCCTTAATTAATAGTAACTACAGCATTGTCAACTCCTACAAGTATAATAATTACATTGAATTGCAAACACAAACTTGTCGTTTTAGTTTAACGCGCGCAGATCTGGCTCATTCTAACAATTAGCTATACCTATACTACGTTTTCAAGTAGTATATTTTACCAAAAATATTTACAAATGCAAGGCTAAAAGTGTTTTAAATTTCAGAACTAGGCTACAGCTGCGTAAGTTAATATTTATTAGATTTCACTAAATTTTTAATAACCTAAAATATGCCCCCATTAGGAGCACAAATGTAGCCCTGGGAGCTAGTTTGTAAAATTATGTAAAGGTCTTCTACTTACTGCGTAGGATTACCAAGTGTAATTTGAGGTGCGAACTAAATTATGGATAAGTGCGCCTAACTGTAATAAGTAGCTATTTGGTCCAAAGTTCATGTTCCACGGAAAGGCAAGTCAATGAATCGATGGAACAAAAAGGAGAATTCCGAACATGACATCAATGTTCGCTTCAAGTTATTCACAGTCATCAATCTGCGTTGATTACATTGTGACGGAGATGAGTTCACAAAGAGGACTTTTGTGTACGTACGTAATAATAATTATTGGCCTATTGGTCAGCTATGTCATGGCGTGGAGAAAACATGAACGGTCACTGCTTGTGTACATGCATGTCTGCTCCCTGAATACGTATCCAATATGGACAGATTGAATCTTGTCTCCCTTCTCTCCTGTTATATACAGTTTTACCTATAACTATCAAGTTTTGTGTTGCCTTGCCTTGTTGAAACATCCAATCCACCCCTTCCGTATTGTTTTGTTTTGTTAGCGAAAAGAGAGGAGACGAAAATTTTCTCATAGTCATCTAATTGCTATCGAAAAACTCGACTTTTTTCATCCACCCGAGTCTTTTCAATACTTTGACTCATGGTATCAACCAAGTCAACGCAGTGCTTTTCGATTCAATGGCTTCGAGGCTATCCTACATTTTACATAGATATTCAGGTTATACATACTAAGCCCGCAGTAATAAGTAACACTCAACAAGCTCAAGTATTTTGAACTTGCAAGTGTTTGGTTCTGCTTTCTAATACACTCGTGTTTAATTTGTAAACACACTGCATCTATAAAATATTCAACCTGAAAATCACTTGAAGTTTTACTCGAAGGTAATTATATGCAGACTTTTACGAACGAATTACAACACTTTAGTAAAAAAAAATATATAGAGCTAAAGACATTGTAAATGAGATATTTCTATAAAATAAGTAAACACTTGATGCTGAGCAGTTGGTAGGTGTTCATCTCATAGGTGTATGCATACTAAACTGGTGGGATACGGACAGTTATAATGATTGAGGGGAAGAAAAGGAGATGAGAATTGAAAAGGCAAAAGCTAATTCAAGGAGCTTTGTCGTTATAGATTTGCTCTATTGTTCTACACGAATTGAATACCATTTTCAAACTAAAGAGCTATTCTTCCTCTTGCTATAGGTCACAATTCCTCCGTGCCTTCTTCTCCATCTCTATTTAACTCTGACGAATGAAATTCGTTTACACTTCCATTCCTCCTGATATCATGATACTATGTTGAAACAGTGAGTTGTAAGAGTTTCAACTTCGCAGCAACTATGCAATTGTAAATGATTAACTTTCGAGCAACGAAGTAGCTGTAAATGATGCAGAGACAGTATACGCTCGGTATGTTGCTGATGATTTCATGTTGAAACAATCAGGTAGTTGTAAATTATCCAACTGGCGCAAATTTGAATTTTTTCAACGCACGCTAAATTCCAGAACCTGGTTAGAGGTATTAAAATAACTTGGCTATAGTGTTATAAATGGTTCATGCTTTGTCGTGTATTGTCAGTAAAAATGGCAGTTCAGTAAAATAAATACAAATTATCATATCAACAGATGTTTGTAGCTGAAGAAGCATTTGTATGATATCAAGTCAATAGGAGTCAATACGATTCATTACAGAATACGCACTTCGAAACACAGAGACGATGCAGTGAATTGCAAAGCAGACCACAACCGTATTATTAGCAAAACTTACTACTAGCAAAGTATTTACCATTTTTCTGCATAGCATTTCTGTGAGTTCATACGGAAAGGTCAAGCGGAAAAAATTAACACTTTTGGTGATAATGATTGAGTAGCTAATGAAGAAGATATTGGGCGTAAGAAATAAAATTAGTCAGTCAGAACAAATGAGGGATGGCTAAGTGACGTGATTCGGTAGTCTAGCCGAGAAAACATACCTACTGTGTAATGAGTATTAGTATCGTTGTGGATGTCCAATTTTTATCTGCTCACATGTACTCCGTATATACTCCGGCGGGTTGAAAAGATTACAACACGTGATTTCATGCTCATCAATGTGCAACCAGATGGGATAATTATGTTGTCAGTAACGGTGAATTTCACGCGTCTCAAATTACGTTTTCTCAATCTCTAAATTTTTCACAAGCTCTTCATTTGCGGCTAAGCTGGTTCCCTAGAAAATGATAAGAATGACGAGACAAGTATCTCTGTACACCCCATGTTTTTAGATTCCCGTAGTTTTCACAAGATGATAGTGTCCAACAATTAGGTAATATGATTCCAGACAGTCAGGGCAGTGTAAAATTTAAGTTGGAACAGTACAATACGTAAAGACAGATTTAAGGAGAATAATAGCGCGCGTAATGCAGTTTCTCATACCCACACCGATATAAAACAATGCAATTAACTTCACTCACGTAAGGAAACAGAGGATAGACAGGAAAAAACAAACCTTACATATTCTTTAAAGCCACACTCCCAACCTTTTGCCTTTTTTAACGAAAATAATCTCATCAGTGGTTTTTTTTCAGAAGTTTCAAGTCATTTCTATTATAAACAGTTGTGTGCGTAAGTTCTCTATTATATTATATACACACGCATCGCTTCTCCCGTGAAACTCTTGTAATTTCTTCTCTTGTTTGGGCTTGTATGCACGTATAATTATTGCATTGTGTGTAGATATGTGCTTCGAATAAATTTTATGTACTTCCTATAACTTGTACATAACGAACTTCCTATATAATAAAGGTAGTATGCTTTTGTAACTATGCTTCGAATGAAGTATTGGTAGATATGCTTACTAGTTCCAGCTTGACTTCAGCCGTGTCATGTAATGGAACGCAGGCGATTTCTTTCATGGTCCTTGTCTTTTCCTCTCTTCGCACAACATCCTCACAATTTCAACACATAAGTGATGGTGTGCGAGGTGACGAAGCATTTTGTTTCTATTTTATTCTTTTTTATCCCTCATTTCATCAACGGCTACCGAACTTATAAGCGTGTGTGTACAGCGCCCTATACCTTATGCACTTGAGCAGAACCTGCTTTTCATACTTGCACACCTCTATTGTTCAAAACAAAGTTAAGAATTGGGCTTAACTTCTAAGTATATGAGTAGCACCTCTGATTACAAACTTGTTTTCAGTAAAACAGATCAATTATACCATACTTTTCTTTCCTTACGGATACCCCCGATGTGCCGTCTTATTCCTAACCACGGTTAGCTTTTCAAACGGACTATCTACTTGCTATTGTTTATTATAAATCGTTATTTAATTCTTAAAAATCAAGAGTCAAATTCATAATTATGTACTACTCCTCGATTTTAGCCGGACTACATTTGAAAACTTCAGTTGTTTAGCATCAATTTGACTTCTTAAGATTGCAGTCAATTACAAATAAAAATGATTTGGACAACATTTGAACTCTTGTACATGAAAACATAAATTTTCCTTTTAAAAAATAGGTGCTTTGAAAATTATATATCCTTAGACCATGCGCATAATGTCATCACTGTATACATACAAGCGTATGCACGTGTACATATACTGGTGTCGATTATTGTCACAAAATTAAAATACTTAAAATCATAAAATTTGCTACTTGTCAATCAAATCATCACCAGGAACCTTTGTCGTTTCCAATCAAACATAATTTCATTAAGTGTTAATTACTGTTGAGAGTCAACGACTATCTTATACTTATTCAAAGATTGTTTGTTAGAAAATTGTTATATCTTCCTCAAGCTGATAGTTGATCGGAGAGACCGTATTCAAAGTTAATCAACGAATAGTAGTTTTACAGGAGAGTACGTATCCTATTATGTGTTGTATGAGTAAGCAAAACTAATAGGGAGACACTACATAGCGTGAATCAGGACAGAGGCGAAGATGAGACAGACAGACAAAATAATAATGTACACCAAAGGGAGTTGAGCATAATGACGATTGAAAAGGACTAAACATTGCCCTATTTTTGGTATCAGGCTTTGGGGTGATTGTATTTGGAATAAAAAGAGTTGTGCACAATGCAAGGAGCTGCAACAGGAACAGGTACCATAAAGTATATAAGGGCTAGAGCTGTAAATTAAATTGAATTTAAGAAAATAATGCATACTATACCGTCGCTAAGGTTGGAAAGATACACTGTGACTGTTAATGCTTTTATAGTTGATTGATTTAAAATGCTTGGACCCCATTCAAGTAAACTGTGGATTTAAAAAAATAAAAACAAGTGATGAGTCCACAATCAGAAGATAGTAGTTAAGAAGAATGGGGATGAGAGGACGAGTGTGACCAGCCTTATACTAGCTTATTATTCGTGCGCAGGTAGTTTTGTATAGCTGGATTTGATCTGTACATGCACGTTATATACATACCTAGTTGTTTTGGTATAATTACTTCAAGTCCTATATATGTGGTATACTAATGACGACTGCTGAGGTGTAGTGTACCCACCTTTTCCATTGAATTTCTCCATTTCGGGGTTTAATTTCCTGTTTTCTTTGAAAGGATGATGAGACGACGATTCAATACAAGTTGAAAACATAATACACATAATAATGTGTGCCATTCTGTTCTCACCATTGACCACCTTTCACCATCTCCGATGACTTCATTGTTATTTCCTCTTCATCCATACAAACTCTCGAGACTAGTTTTTCAATTATTAACCCCTTTCTCTCCTCCGATTCAACCATTACTTTTCATGTCTTACGATCATCTATACTAAGTATATATACTCCAATCCTGTAGATATATTTATTGCCTCTTTTATAGACTGTGGAGTAGTTAATTCCGTATGTTATACTGTTTTTTTTCGAATATTCGAATTTATTCTGGTAAACCACCAAGCTGAATATTTAGAGTCTATTTTGGAGAGTTTGTATAGCACATTGCAATAAGATTTTCTTAGCTGGTCGAAATATACCAAAATGTCATTGTTCCAAGCGGAAGGTGTATGAGAATGCGAAACATTGCTTCTTTATGTATAAAACAGAGAAAATAAAACAACTTTTAGAGTATCACTTTGAGGATTGTGCTCAATATCAATGTCTCCAAAGAATCTTAATGTTCCTTCGGACTTAGTAACATCCTTTGATCATGTGGAACTTCGGTTAAATTAGCTATTAGGAGGAATATTTCCGAAAGTATTACATTTGTGGATTACATCCTGGACAATGGCAACACTATTCAGGGATTTTATTTTGTCCATAAAAGCAAAGTTACGGTCATTTACAGTCTATTGTGTGGTATTAAGTGGAATCAAAATCCTATTACACTGCCCTGCCCTCCAGAAAGACAATACAGAGCAAGCATTTCCCTTCTTGACACTCGTAGCGACAAGACATAACAGCATTAATAAATGGGGGAGCTGATCTAAAAAGTAGCAAGGCGAGTTGTTCAACAAGATTTGAGTCAAGCAAGAAAAATTAAGTGCAGCCTAAATTGCAGTCTGAAATATGTGTGAAGCAACAACAGCCATAGTTGAGGTTATACGGAAAATTAAATGTGGCATTATGTTTGGTTGAGATTTGAAAATAAAAATTAACTAAACAAGAGTTGTGTCGTTAGAAGAGGTTTGAGAAGCAAGACGAGGTGAGCTCAAAGGAGCTGTACACGTGAAATAAACTTAAGTAATTATTATGATTAAATGCTAATATTGTGAACACGATGTTGTAGGTATAAAATTAGCAATTTTAAGTGGTTTGCTGTAAACTTTAGAGGGAAGTCGGGCATTTATAACAGTCATATTTAGAAGGATGATGTCATGCCGCTGACAGACTGAAAAGGTCGGAAAAATTTGATTGGATCAGATAGTCTATGGAAGGAAAAATTAAGTTTGTAGACGAAAAAAGGGAGCTGGCGAGTAAAATTCTTTGACATGTCCGTGTCTGAGAGGGGATATTACTAAAGGTGGATAGATAAGATATTTTCAAGTTGTCAAGTTGAGGATGCCGACGGGATTAATAAATATGAGAGGAAGCCAATAATAAAATTTTGTACTGATATTATCCATTTATAAATGCATTATGCTCGTATGTTGTAGTCTGCGGTAGTAGGAGGTAGAAAGGCTAGGTTGGTTGATTTTTGATGGAGGTACGACGCGTAACCGGAGCTCAAGCTCAAGAGAGACATGATAGGTGGTCTTCTCAGACATTTACATTACATTATCCATTTTCATGTCTTCAATATCTTCCATGTTATTACCATAATGCTATTATATGACCACATATTAAACCAAGAGAATAATGTAACTCTTGACGTTTCATGATTCATTTATCTGTCTCACAATAAATTGTACACACGATGGATGCATCGTCGACAAGGAAATATGCTCTTGTGTTCCCTTTCCTCCGACCATTCATTTTACCTCTCCTCAGCATGTACGCTGACATCGCAGTCTGTTATATATTTGCAGTGTCTCTCCCTCTCATTACACATTCCCGTCCATAGTATGCATTATATAGTGTCTCCCAGCCGATGTTGTACTCCTAGACGTTGTTAATCATTGCTCATAATTTGCTGACACTCAGCACTGCATAAACTTGTGCTGATCATTTTGCGGACAACAGCTCTGTATACCACAACTTAGCTCAGTCATTCAGGTTAACTTCGGCTACGCAAGAGTTTCTGTACTTTTTTACCGATCTCGACAATCACATTAACAATTAATTCGCATGAATCATCTTATTGCCACAAGATTTATTTTACACTTAGCTTTCATTAGCACAATCTAAAATATTACACATTACTCGACACACACTAATAGGTAGTACATTATTAAAATTTACAACTTAACGAATTACCAAAGAACTCGTTTCCCTTAAATTAATTAGTTTCTAATTAGTTAACTATTCAATATACTATCAATGCATGGTTGGAATAATTTGATAATAAAAATAATTTCCAAAACTTCATGGATTGCTTTAGGTGTAGTCAACATTTGCACAATTAAATAAAAAGCGGTCAGCTCAAGGAAGACGCTTATGTGACAGTTCTCGTCACATGGGAACCCGTCACAAGGAGTGTGTAGGTAATGTACTACAACCAGAGAATACACATACGGCTTGCTTAGGTCGAACCATAAAAGGTGAAAAGGCTATGAAACCCTGTGTGCTCCTCAACTTGCATCCGGACCGAAAGTATACCTAAAATTTAATGGCATAGCAATATCATAAATAATTTTCGCACCTGTACTGCCACAGTCAAGTCAACGATATACTTTCTGCTCTTATATGTCAGACTAACAAATTTTGTGCATGTCTAGCACGATCCCTCGCGGCCTGGATGTGCTAATTCTACACACAAGCTTACTTATTGTTGAACTATTCTTCAAAAGGTTTTGCGCATAGGAAGATCATTATTTTGCCAAACTTGGTTTTACTGGAAATGGTACTGGAAAGTAATAAAATCCAAAAGATACAAAATGTCTGTAAGTGAGTTGCAGATAGAATTTACAAGTTCATCATAAGTTGCGCATTAGTTTCAAGTTACACAAACGTTTTCAAGCTCGCAAGTTACTCATTATTCTAACAAAATAATATACGGAGATAGCACGCTGTGCACAAGCTTACAAGAAGCTTACAAATGATGTTTGCACACTTGGTGCATTCAAAAAACAAATAAGCGGCATCATTCTGTTTTGAAGAAACGCGTCTTTGTTTTTTTAAAGCAAAAGCTTTATGTTTGCTTGGAATGTGCAAAGAGACTTCATTTGAATGCGGCAGCACATGTGGGAGTAATTTTATTTGCTTGAATGACGCTTGTGCATAAATTAAAAACATAAAGTAACCTCACGGTTTTCTTAATACCTTGACAATACATTACAACCGTACAGTAATTTGTTGTTGGTCTTGAATTCACTATAAGCTTTTCTGTAGCTGTTTAACTTCATTCCTAGTCTAGTAAGTCCCCGAAGAGTTATAATTTCTGGGTCATTTAAAGTTTATTTGGACTCTGCGCTGTATGAAACAATTTGTCGTTATATGGTTGTATAGCTCACCTGCCTTCAATGACAGCTACATTTGACAAAAATAAGTGTAACCCATGAGCTGACCGCTAAATTTACCAAAAATAAAGGCCAACTGAGCAAGAAAACAAAGCTGATGTACCATATACTCTTTTCTCTTATGACTCCTATTACCCCAGTCAGCAAAATAAAAGCGCCAGGGCATCAAAATCAAATCGCCCGTCATTTATGTATCAGCCGTCGCCTACC
>JAQGAK010001334.1:0-34960 GCA_034696945.1 Lipothrix lubbocki | reverse complement strand
ATTCCTCTAACTTTGGCTGTAATCTGCCATTTTCTGAAACCAACCCGAGTGTCCAACTTAAATTGCCACATAGTGTAGATGCTTTAGATACTGTGTATAGAGTATAGTTCACTGCTAGATGTGTACCTACGTAAATGTTGTTATTGTATAGGTATATGTATATATTTAGGGATACATTACACGCAGGAATTTAATCAACATCAATTTCAAACGTATATGGTAAATCCACGGTCCGCTGTAGTATCTTCCTTTGCTATATAGGCTGACGCTGACATTGTCATGCTAAAAGCTTGACTGTCACCATGCACACACATTCTCGAGAATAGTACCGAAATATTTGATGATTTTGTAGCATTCAGGGAGTTTGCATCGTGAGTAGCAGCAGTGAATTTCAGAGTTGGTGCGGGAGGACTGTGTGCATTGTGTGGGTGTCTAAGCAGGTAAAATCATTATTCCTCCTCAATGCCCCAGTCATCCCTTCATTCATAGCCATTAAGGATTAAACTTATTGCTATAATTCACGTCCTACACAAGCTCTGCACAAAAGGAATTCTTCATCTTCATGACAATCCGCGCAGTTCATATTAAACGCCTCATCTTTACCTTCCCTGTCCTCCGGATGAGCCTTTCATTTCATCAGCATTCCTGGTCGGCCCGACTCAATCATTCCGAAGAGTGGGGGAATGAGAGGCTGTTGTTCCTGTTGAATCTTTACATGCCAACAAACAAAACCTCTATATAATGGCCAGGGGAAAGTGTATAGATGCAATTCCTAGCTTTGCATTCCTATTTGTAATTGGTAGTACTAGAGCTAGTATAGGAACCTCTGTAAACTGAAGGGAATCCACGTAAACAAGGGTAACCTTTATAAACTATATATAGGAACTGTAGCCTGAATGCTTGTGTATAAATGGTGGGACCGTGTATAATAATATAGGTTCCATTCAATTACATGCCAGCGGACAGTTGTTGACATGACCCATTAACGCTCTTTCTCGCACACTAAACACTCCAATGTGGCTTTCATTTCCAATCCCACCACCCCAGTATAAGTCCCTATTATGCAAGCCGTGAGCAGGGAGTGAGGAAGTTGCTCGGGCTGGGTTGCACACACGGTGACAGATTAATAACCAAGTGCCACCATAACCACAGAGGTTACAACATAACCATTTAATTTATAATGTAATAAAATGGCTGGATTATCTCTTCTCCTCCTAATGGCTGTAAATATGAGCCTGGGATTCCGGAACTCAGCCCAATGTTCAAGCACTGTGGCAACGAGACACTTTATTGTTTATTTCTATACCTGTTGTAGTAGTACACCAGTGCGGTTAATGGGGTATTTCCCACAAGTGGATCCGACACCCGAAATTTTCTTCATATGAGCTTTTACTGCTGCTACTGGTGCTCTCAATAGCTTAGTTCTAGTTTTTCGAGAGCTCCTGCATTGTTTCCATGTATATGCATGGGGATACCCACAAATACTTATAGTGCAATGTATTCTCAACAATACAGTAATATACTTGTTCTACGATACACTGGGTTTATATTTCCTGAAGGATACGGTGGGTTATATTTCCTCAAGGATACAGTGTGTTTTATTTCCCCAACGATACAGTTCTTGTTATTGAACGATGTGCGATGCTCCGGTTCCTGAACGAATCGGTAGAGCTGGATCCTGAATGATCCGGTGAACCTACTCGGGAGAATTTTCTTCATAATTCCGGTGAAAGAGCACTTGTCGTACCTCCCATTAAACTACATCTCTGGCAATATAAAGAGTTTGAGTGTGAGCGATAAACTATGTGTGTATGAGGATATAATTGTGAGTGCCATTAAAAGTGATGATTACAGTGAGGAATGTTCGATTTGTTGCAGGACTGTTTCAGCGAGCGATTCTGATAAGTGGATCAGTACTGAGTCCGTGGGCACTTCAACGGAAGCCAGAAGACGTAGCTTTGCAAGTTTCCATCCAGATGGGGTGTGTGGGTCGACTTCCCCTGTCACACCCCCAGAGTGACCTGGCCCCTTGTCTCCGTCGCAAGCCCCTGCCGGACCTGATGAACTTTGTGCCTCAAACACCCCGCTTCCTCTCACCCTTCGCCCCTTACGTGGACAACATCCTGATCAAAAACCCGAAGATGATGATGGAGAAGGACCCCGCGGAGCAGTTCAAGCGCTCGGAGCTGATCGTGGCCTTCACCACCAGTGAGAGCGCTCACGAGCTTAATAAACATGAGCTAATTCATGGGTTTGAAGCCGACCATAAGGATCGAATCTTGCGGACGCTCGTTAGGAATGTGTTCAATTTTCATCAGCAAGAGATCTTCTCGATCGTGAAAAATGAGTACACGGACTGGGATAGACCGATACCCCACCCCATTCCCTTGAGGGATGCCACCGTGGAGGCTCTCAGTGATTGTCTTGTCATTGCTCCGGCTCTCCAAGTGGCTCTTATTCATGGCCGTCGGGGTGCAAAAACTCATCTTCTTCATTTTTCACATGTGTCCAGGGAGTACGATTTTTCATCTTATGAGGTAACTTTTCCTCCTTTGCCCTCTCGTCAGTAATAACTTGCAATCAAATTTTTATTTTCCTTTTTTCTTTCTCATACCCATTCCACGCTTCCTTCCACTTCGAAGAGGCTTCGATGCTTGTCCGTCCGGTGGGCTTCGGAACAGACGAGTTGTGTTGCCTGTCGTTAACTCTTCTCTCTCTCTCTCTCACAATGTATTTCTATCTCTGTATTTCTCTATTTCTCTTTCTCTCTCACTTTCTTATTCTCCTTCTCGTCATTTCTATTTCACAGGTGAATAGTTCCTTAAAAGCATATCTGTTTTGTGTGTTTGGAGAGTGAGAGGAGGAGAGATGGAACATGGATGGAACCTATTACTGGGAATGTGCTGTTTTGAAAAATAATAGAAATCCATTGTGAGAAGTTGTATGGGGCCTAGTTTCACATTAATTCTGTGTATGGTCATTTATAACCAAAAAACAGTTGTGTCTTGAGTTCCTATTCCTATTTCTATTTAAGGAAGGATATTATTGTCAAGATCGTAAATATACGCCGCGAACATCCCGTCGATTTTTTCTCCAAAGACTGTAAAGCAAAAAGGGATAAATCACGTCATAATGTATACTCTGGATTAGAGGACATTCATTTTGAAATCCTACAGTCAAATAATTTTCCAGGGGTAGTAGTAATAGTGTGTCTCTCTAGGTATTATGTAGGGTGAATGTAATAGAAACACATCGAGAGAGTTTATTTCTTCCGTTGAAAATATTTACGGCTCTCGTTCTCTCTCTCTCTCTCTCACTCTCTTTCCCTACTATTTTCTTGCATCGCCTGGAACTTTGATTATATTTCGCAATAAGGAGAGCTATACTTTACAATGTGTTTTGTGTATTTTAAATGAGGCAAGCTCTACTTTTCTGTGCCCTGGATTTAAATAAAAACAGCTATAATTTACTGTACGCTCAAAAGTATTGAGTAAGCAAAGTGTAAGGAAGGAGGGTTAAATACGAAGGGCTATACTTTTCCCTGAATTTTTTTTGTGTATTTTGTAAATAAGACGATCTACACTTTCCTTCGTGCTGTGTATTAATGCGCAGAGAGTTATATTCTTTATATATTATTCTTCACTGTGTGTTGTGTATATTCACGAAGTAAATTCCAACTCTTGTTATTTGTGGAGGGGAGCATTTTTCAAGTGGTGAAGAAAGACTCAAGAGTTTCAAATTTCCCTATTGACTATGATTCCATTTTCTAGTACATAATCACTTGACGTTATTTATTCTCCAGTCGAGGATCAGTTTTCTTTAAATATTGACTTACCCCTTTTACACAAAGGCAGAGGAGAGCACAGTGTTTTTTTTTGAACATTTGTATAGATCTAGTTAGGACAGAAGAGGATCTTCTGGATATCTGTATTGCTCACCACTCTATGTTTTCCCCGATGGAAATGAATTTTATAATTTGGATTGAGCAGACACAGAAACTAGAGATGCTTTTTACAAGCACGCAATCCTTCAACGAGCAACAACACTTTGACCATAAGACACTCATACATGTGTACGTCTTTCACAACTTCACAGAGATCAAGCACTCGGATGTCATGATAATTGTGCAAGTCACGGTCCACTTGTAAAATTGAGAAGTACTGTCAACATGACAAAAAAACAAGGGAAACATCGGAGTCACTAATGTGAGGCGCAATGACTCCGGCTGCTATTGTGTATTTCCAAAATTCATTTTACTGTTCAAACTGTCCTGGTGTTCGTGTTGATTTTGCATTTGATTTTGACATAGAATTTCCCGCTGTTACTTTACATCGAAATGCTGGCTAAAGTTTTTAGACTATGTAGCTTTTTACTCTATCGTCATTGGATTATTGCTAGTTCTATGGGAATAAGTTACTACTATAATAATAAATACATATATAAATATAACAGTAGTAATTAATCGCATTAAGGTTATTTAAAGCTTTGAAGGTTTACCCAAGGAAGAAAAACAAAAGAGAGCTTTGGGAGTGGTTTGATTGTTGAGAGTAGTAAAATCGGGGACAATTGATTTGAGGTGCACATTTAGCAGAGGCAGTAAATGTTATAGGCTTGAATGGATAAATTCGGATTTCCAGACTACCTTTCATCTCTCGCAGTAAATCTTGGCCTCAAACTTAAGCTTTCTACAACTGTACACACACAGGTCTTGGAAAATAATCGATTTGGTTCGTGCTTGTCCACATGTCTTCTACCTCTCGGCAAGAAAGCAGAGACTCTGTGGAAGAAACATCGGAGCAACCTGCGAGTATTTATGTCCCTCTCCTCCCTCGGCTTCCGTAATAAGAAAAACTGTCTTCTCCCAAGGTGGTATGACACACAGGCATGGTGTAAGAATCCGGCTGCTTCTGATGCTGATGCTAGTGAGCTAGTGAAACCACTATGAGGAAAAGAATACCCTGGCTTTCCTTATAGCCCTTCTGGTTCCGTTTTGTAACATTTATTTTTCGAGTCATCCCTTCCCACCCACAACTCCAGTATTGTCGATTAAAGGGAGAATAAGTACTTATGTACATAAGGGAACTATACTATCGGTATGTACTTAAACTCATACTTACTACTACCTTACAAGTGGGATGGAGGAAATTCCTTCTTACACACCCACACGGGTTAGTTGGTCGGTAGTGAGGTTAGGAAGGAACAAGAACAACATCAATTAGGGCATTATTCCCTACTTTTGACTTCCTCCCTTGTATTCTCTCTCTCTTTATTTCTTTCTCTCTTTCGTTTTCTATTCTCTCTCTCTCTCCCTCTCTCCCGTTCTTGATTCCATCTCTCTCTTTTTCTTTTTATATCGACTTATATCATTGAGCCTTATTCCTATTTTTCTTTTTTTTCTCTTTTCTCTCTCTATTCCTCTCTTTCTCTGTCCCATTCGAATCAAGATATTTTATTCTTCCCAGCAGTCCTTTGTAGTACTACTAGTATCTTTAAATCCTGGCGTACTACCTTTTTGCCGTGCTTTTTTGAAGTAACTCATTCATGCACGATATTACGAATGGCTAGAAAATGCTCTTGAGAAGGAACTGGATTGGAATCATTGTTAACGAACAGCTTTGCGGGTTTCGCATACTTAACTCTTTTTTTTCTTCTTCTGAGGAATAGGATTGAGCGCTGTGTTGGGGAATGTGCCATATGCAGCTGCATCCGCAGAGTCTAAAAATCCACACGAGAAACTCTTTTAAATTGTAGTTAACAAGGACTCATACCAGATTTAGGGACTGGCATGGCAGTGCTGCTGTAATAGGTTAGGGGCTGAAGCTGCTGCTGCTATTCCGGGAAAATAATATACTTTTCCTTGACTTTCTCCTTCAACTATATTTATGTATCCCCTGTATATAATTTCCCATATTGTCGTAACATGTTCCCACATTGCAGTATATATGTATGTGTATAGTAAACATACACTTTAATACTACTATAGCCTACGTATAAGGACATATTTGCTTCCTTCCCTATCTGTATATCCTAAGATCCAAACGGGGAGAGACAAGGTTCGGTAGTTTTGTAGAGTCCCAGAGTTCCTTTATCGTAACCAACCAACCAGTGAATCTGAATAATGATACAAAGATTGAATCGATGTGGATTTGTGATTTTAGAAAGACATTTATATCGAAGCGTTCTGACAGCAGGCCTACAGTCACTCAACTGTAATTTAAATCAAAGAACATGCAATATAGTCGGAGCCGATGCTCTTTTTAAGGCCCATGCATATTGTGATTGCGCATACAATTGAGATACAAACATAAGCGATTACTCACATTACATACATATGTGGATACATATTTATGCTCAAACTTATTTTATTTTTATATACGGTTTTAATATTGTATATGGTATGCTATAGTAGTGTTAGTACAGTAGTGCATAAAGTATAAAAAATATATTTATACTTAAAAACATATGATATACATACATACATATAGCATGCAGATGCACGCGACCGACGTCTGAACGACGTATCGGCGGATGCAATGATAAATAGGAAAGATGAGAAAGTAAACGCCAGGTATAATGCTATTAATACAGTGTATAAAGGAAACATAAGGATAAGGAGTACGTATCCGGAAAATTGATTAAACTTTACTACATATGTTTCTTTCATCCCGCAAGAAAAGGCACAAAGGAAGTAATGCATGTGCATCTATCATGAGAACTGACAGCCCAGCTTTCTGCTCCTGACGACCATATCGGTTACAAATTAGATTTACTCAATTATCCCAATGGCTGTATTGTTTGGACGCATCTGCAGCTCTACTCTATACATCCCTGCTTGTCTGTGCGAGTACATTAGCCACTGACTGAGGCATTGTCTAAAGTGCAAAGGTCCATCTCGGAGATAATGCAATGATGCGGATTTTCAAATAAACATAATATATACAGAGTTTTAACAAAGGGCAATGCAAAAAGTCTTATTATCGGCTATCCACACCGTAGGCTTTTCAATATCCGACTCTTCCTCCTGATTCACGGGGACCCTGGGGAGGTCGATTGGAGGGGAATTACATTAAAAGGCTAGAGCCAGGAGAGCACCTGAAGAATCTATACTGCAAGTATGTATCTATAGGATGGAGGAGGCCTTCGTCTAGATTCTATAGAAGAGAATAGTTTAGACCAGAACTGCTATTAGAATAGTTAACTTAACTGAAAGGATAACTGCTGAAACTTTAGGTACAGTTTAGTATTATTGCAGCGCAGTCCTGAAATAAGTGTTCGCGGGCCGATTACATTTTCGAGAGATACGATACCGTAAAAATGATGGGCCAGAAAGAATTTAGTGCGGTCCGAGTCCGAAGAGAGGAGTTTCAAATCAAAGAAGTCAAGTGTAGTTTTGATTCTGAAAGAAAGCAAGTATAGTTTTGACTGTGGAAGCATAGTTTTGATTCTGGAAGAAAGAGCGATCCAAGCATAGTTTTGATTCCTGATGTAGCAAAGTCTCAAAGTATAGTCTTGATTCCTAATGTAGCACAGCCCAAGTATAGTTTTGATTCCTGATGTAGGTCCACAAGTATAGTTTTGATTCTGGAGAAGTAGCAATGTCCAAGAGAAGAGTTTTGATTCTAAACGAAAGTCGGAGCAGAGTGGACTGGGGAAGAAAAGGAGTATCTGTAAGTACCGAGTTTGAAAGGGGAAGGCAGGGAGGTAGCAAGGAGGTCCGATGATGGGAATAATACTCTAGGAGAAGAAATTGGAGTAAAATGTCCATCCACTTCCTTCACCTCATTGGTTCGCAATTTCTAAAGCAATGAAAATAAAGGAATCGGCCGGACTAAGCGAAATGTGTGCGATTGGAAATGACTCGGTCCATAAAAAGCGCTCCTGTGAATGAGTCAAGTTCGTCTGTGGTGAAGCATACACAAGTTACTATAGTATCAGGAGTGCAATTTATCTTGAGTTGAAAAGTGAGCCCAGAGCGGCTAACGGAGTATGTATATGTTATGCTTGTTTTATGTGCCACTGTGGTTCCTGCTTTCCGACCAGATTGTTGACATAATGGATTGACTTTGACTTTACAGAGACTGGGTAGTTTGGAGGGAGACGTAGTGCCTTACACAATGGGACTTCCAGTGACGAACAATGTGCCCGCGCTGGGAGGCCAACCATTCCTTTCCCCTTGGTCCAGTTTGGCTAATTTCAGCAAGCAGGATGCCACCGTGTCCGAAGGACTCGTTCACTATTTTGCCAACTTCATCAAAAGCGGGTATGTATGCAACTGTTCTTTATTACGCTACACTTACTTTTTTCATTAGTTACAATTTACATTATTATCTAGTAATTTGTCCCTGGATTTGTCTTTCTTTTGTGATTTCCCTATTTTCTAGAATTTTATGACCTCCAGAATGTCTTGATTTTCCAAAATTCCATGATTTCCAGCATTCGGTTGTAATTTCCAGAATTTCGAGTTGCGCGATTTCCAGAAGTATATCGTGATTTCCAGAGGTATATCATGAATTCCAAAATTCAATGATTTCCAGCCCTCGGTTGTAATTTCCAGGATTTCAAATCTCACGATTTCCACAAGTATATCGTGATTTCCAAAATTCCATGTTTCCCCAGAAATTCTGTGATTGTCAGAATTGCCAGATTTCCAGAATGGCTAGAATAGCTGGAATGAATCACATTCAGTCTCACTTCAATGTTATGGATCTTCATTTGTTCCAGTTGAACAACCCCACTCCAGCGATTTTTAATACAATTCCAACTACATTTTCCAAATTGCACAACATATGTACACATGTTTCTATAATAGACAAGGAAACATGAGCTCACTGGGTCTTTGTGTGAATTCAGGAAATGCTGGAGTCATATTAAGGCTCTTCCGGTTTATTACATCTCTTCTCCGAATTAACTACAATACAATGTAGCAATTACCATGCAATTTCATTAAGTACAGCGCTGTTCTTGGGAAATCTCAAAATATATAGAGAAATGGATGCAGGGAATAGTTTTTTACATGTAAAAACAGTACTGCGCAGAGAACACTTGCAGATAATTTTTCACGAAAACATTGATGCTCTACAGTGTTTGCTGTACTGCGCTTGTTTAAATGATTCTACGACTTATTTTTAAGAGTAAATTTGGAGTATTTAGGAAACATGTAAGTATAAATAGTAACAGTAGCAATAGGATTTACATACACAGCTGTTTACTTATATGTAACTTGCAGTTGTTTCTGTTTAATTTTCGGTTTTTATGCTATAGTCTCAAATGCTTTGTAACATCGTTGCAAGCTTTTAAATTGATATTTCCTTTCAGAAATTACTATAAAGGCGGATCTTTGTATTCAATTTACAAATCTTTTAGAACTGTTGTAGGCAATTTAGTGAACTGTTCCTTTATTCTGTAGCACGGGGTTTTGTTGTGATAGAGTTTTTTCCCAAGTACCATCCATTAATCTTGGAAAAGTTGAAGCCTAAAAGATGACGAGTGTGGGAAGTATTTTTAAGTTTCAAAGTCAACTGTGAAGTTTGCAGCAACTTATCAAATTGACCTTTCAAGACTCTAGAGTTGGGAGAAAAACAAACAGAAAAGTCCGTAGCTCACCTAATGGTTAAAGTTACGATGTGTGCACAGCCCGGCTTTTGGGTTGGTTAGTGTACACTTTATGATTCACAAGTATCTCAAGTATTTACTTTTTATTGTGTTCTAAGTCCTTAACTGTTGCTAAGAGTGTTTAGGTTTGATTCAACTTGGTAAAATGTGCCACTCCATGCATGTGATTTTATGAACTTGGATTGTAATTTCGTTAGAGCTTGATAGTCTGTAAATGCAATATACAGCGGGAGCTTTCATGGTTGAGATGAATATAAGATGGATGATGCGGTGACATCATTTGAACTGTTCTAGTTGTGTTCGTCGAATGAAGTGTCTATCTAGGTTAGTATTGCACGACTGGAATTTCTATAGGTTTGTGGACTGGAGGGATTGTGTACGTTAGAATTATATGCTACTGGAGGATCGGGAATCGGGAGTTGTATTGTAGTAGGAGGATGTAGGTTTGTTTTGTACGACAGTAATATCTGGGTCGATGAAGGAAATGAGACTGAATCGTGAAGGCTGGAGACACAGATGCATTTATCTAAAGTGTGTAGGAGAGAAAATCCTCCCAATTTCAGAGAATGAAATTAGTCACTTTACGGTCGTCGTCTCTCACTGTGCGGTCAAATCACTTTGTCCTGCAGTGCAGGGTAACGCTATTTAGACCCATTTACCGCTTCTTAAGTTCATATCCGCTTAACATTTGATGCGTCGGGAGGGGTGTCTGCTGTTGAGTAATAAGACGAAGATCCTTGGATTAAATTAGACAAGTTAAGATGGATTAATCAGTATTTACGTCTGGGTATTGTGTGTATATAATTTGAAATTATTCATCTCAAAGGTTACTGGCTATCTTATGTTCAAGGTGTTTTCCTGCGTTGTTTATTATACTAGTTGGATGTATAAATGGGAATTATCTTGGTGTGTAATATGAATGCAAATTGTCATGTCGATGAAGATCGAGGAAATTGAAGTCATGGGTGTGAGTTTCCATGTTGTTCATGTTGGTATAGATGTAATTATGTATATACATGTAGTATAAAATGTTTGGTATAACATTTTAAATTTCTGTGGAATAACAATTGGAATGATTTATCTAGATCCCATTTGGAAGTAGTTTAGTCGGAAATCCCTTTTGGAAGTTGTTTAGTTTGTCATAACGTCGGAAATTAGTGTAAGATTAATCTTATCGCAGGGATCCGAATGTAAATGAGGGAGCTCGGGCTCCTGGAGTAAGCTCCTTGAGCAGAGGTGACGGCGGCAGCTCGACTAATCATGACTGGACGGGTTTAAGTGGCGGTTCAAGTTCCTTCGCCTCCGCACCGTCTTCATCTTCGTCATCATCATCATCCTCGTCTTCAACGTCAAGGGAGAGACTCCGACCGAGATCTTTACACTGGGAGCCGTTTGATGTGAACACCCAGTCTTATCTGAGTATCGGAACTAAATCGAAGATGCGGAGTCATTACCGTGGACATAAAATGGCTCTTTGGCTCAATTTAATCCCTCAAATTCACCTACCCGGCGGAGCTGACGTTACAATGGCTCATCATTCCTTTCCAGATGACAATCCGGACTTGTATGTGGGTAAGCAAATGATCCTCATATCTACATCGTGCATTATCAACTAATTATTTTGGAAAATCATGAAGTCAATTTGCAACCTTTGATCCGTATTTATTATGTATTTCAGAACATTATTTTGCTTTTCGTTATTCATATAACCTTTTTTCGTGCTGTATTTTCGAAGCGGTTCCTAGAATGAAGAAAGTAGAAAACAAGCTCCGTAGCTGTTCATCATCTATCCTGTTTCGCTCAATTGATCTTCAACACTTTATATAAATTAATTTAGAATCAAGGGATGAAGTATTAGTTAAGCAGTAATTTATCGGGGATTAGTTGAGCTATACAACTCCTGAAGTATAGTTTAAGTAGTGTTTGGTTGGCTAGGATAAGTTCCGGATGAAATTAAATTGTGAGACTTTGCTATTATGAGCTACTACTTAGCTAAAATGAGGGCTGATCAGTGTCATTAAAAATTGTAGGTCCCGTTCGGCCACTGATGCCATACACATTACTGGATCAGACGGGAAGAGCCTTGGATGCTCCAGCAAGTTATCCCGGATCTAATCTACAAACCCCAACAATTTCCCCTGGGATCGCAGTAACAACCACGGAATGTCCAGAAGGAGATCCGCCCTTCTCTCAAGGAACTCGACACACTGTCGTGTAAGGAATTTTCTTTCCCCCTTGTCGAGCGTAAACGCAGGAGGCTAACTTCTCAGTTTTTTTATGTTCTTTCTGCCAGTCTCAAAGGTACACTGGTGGTATTTCACGATGCAAAATACTCGCACGTCCATATTTTCTCATGCCTCACCACTGCAATTCACAACTATAAGTATCACAACTCCTTAACTTTTCTTCATCGTATGATTTATTTGTGCTTTACTAGTAGTCCTTTCCCTTTCTCTCTCTCTCCTTCTCTCTTCCTTTCTCTCTCTCTCTCTTTCTGCTTCTCTCCTCTTCTCAAAAAGTTGCTACGGTGAACTTTAGTACAACAGTTTTCAACTTTTATCCATTTATGTACACTTTTGAGAACCAGATAGACACTTTTACTTGAGGAGGAGGAAAAGTGAGTGAGTGAGCTCTGGACTTTGTGTATCCATTCCATATGGGTGACAGGACTTTTAAGCTATCGCCCACTATATATGAATTTCAGTAGGAGCACAATTTCTTTTCGCAGTCCGTGTTGGATGAAACCTCATGGAATTGCCAGGGGCTCCTGTAGTTTATTCTCCTCAGCTTTCAACATACTTTCACCTAATCCAAGTGCAGAGCCGAAAGAATCAAGAAATTTACTGAATGGTTTTCAAAACAAAAGTGGTATAATTTTTACGACAATACTTTTTTTTATTTTCCCCCCAAATACCCAAAAATATTACTTTTAGCCATTCCTCCTGGTCGGGGGCACGAACGGGAGGAATTGGTTAAAATGTTTATTTTTGGGTTCCTCAATATCCGTTCCTTACATCCTCAACATTCAAGAAATATGTTTTAAGGCCTTATGTTTTACTAGGATGTTCAATATCCAAACATTCAAAATAGATAGGGAAGCCCGGAAATTTTATTGTTACTTATGGACGTGAGTTATTTCTTGCCCACCGTTATCGCTTCCTAAACTTATTATGTATAGGCGAGGAAATCTTCTTGATTCTGACAAGGAAATTCCTTCGAACAGACACAGCACCAATAATAATGCAAATGAGCTTCCGGAAATGGGAATGGGGATGAGCGGCGAGTACGACTATGCGACAGCACTGACCGTAACCATGACAGTGGGCATTTGTCTCATTCTCCTCAATGTCCTCGTTTTTGCGGCCATCATGTGTCATCGTAAAAGAGAGCTGGGACTCCCAGGGTCCAATCATCCCGGTAACCGACAAGTACTCAGTGGGATACCTCCGAATAAGTCGCCATATAACGAGGTTAAAGTCTACTTCCTCTTTTTTTCTGACGCCTTTCTACTTAAGTAATCCTGGCTTTCTTCATCTTGTTCCCTCGTTTTTTATCAACGCCAGTGCTCTTTAACTGTATTAATGCTTAAGTGCTTTTCAATATTGAAAAATATATTTATTATTTTTATACTTCTATGTTTTTATTATCTCGTTACTAGATCATGTTTGTGTTATCTGCTGAATATTTATTCTAAATATTCTCTCATAATAAATTCCCATTATTCATTTTTGATTTAATTGCGAAAACTTTTGCGAGTACTAATAAACTATGCTTTTATAAATAATTATCAGAAATTAAGAGCGATTTATGAATTGCTAGAATTTACTTTCCAGAATTTGTTTAATAAATTTGGCTAATAAATCGCTAGAAATTAAGTGCATGAGTAATGGCCAGGCATTTGCTTAATTAGCGTTATTAATGTAGAATACACAACGGTAGAGAAATAGATTCACAGATTGTAAAACTTACAGCTAATCGTTCATCACACCAAATGACGTACGAACAGATTTTTCCCTACTTCTCAATTAGAGTGAAAGGATGGAATGGTCATGGGAACGACTCGTCAAAAATCAAAAGGAGAGCGTTAGTCGAAAATCCCCTCACTCAGTAGGTAGTTGATTATACACCGCGAAAAAATCCGGATTAATTCGGCAGATTAGCGATTGTGGGTAACAACCAGGAAAATATATGAGCACGTTTGTGGAATTAGCAGTTTTTTAATGTTGGCAGGAAAAGATTTATGTGTGATATATTAGCCTTAAACTAACCTGTAATACATCACTGACATGAAGTAAGGATTTCGTATCGTTTTTGTCACGTCAGCCCCAACCTGCGTGACTGGAATCATTACCAGGTCTTAAAACGCAACTATTTTTTAATCTTTAGCAAATAAACAGTTTCGTGTAGTAGAGTCTTTTATCTCGGCGAAAGCACTCATTGAAAAAGTTTAAAACTTTTTTACAAGTATATTTGTACAAATTCTATAAAATTATACATTGTTAAAGGATTATATTGTTAAAGTCTTATATTGCTGAAGTATTATATTGTTAAATAATACTCTTCCGCAGTATAACGTGGTACACATCAGAGCGTTTACAAAGCATAAAACACGTACATAACATAAGGATTTAGTACGTTTACATGTTCAAAACGATGATTATTTGATGAAATCGTCAAGGGAAAAAAGTTTTGAGTAATGTGTATGTACAAATCTTTTATTTTCTACTTTTCCTTGCCTCAGTTGAGTATCCGCCACAGCAAAATGAGAGAAATATATACAATATCAATTCTCACACGTGTCATTATACTGTTGAGTTTAATTTTCTCAACTCAACCATGGCGTTCCTGATAGCTAATTTTGATAATTAACAATTTGCTTCTTTCTCTCGCCATGTATTTTCCATATCGCCGTCAGTCGGGAGGGTATTGTGCTGACAGAGGTGGAAATTTGATCCATTCAAGTGTGGCAGGAACCCAGGTCGAAATAACTGTGGATGGAAGAAATACGACTAGGAATATTGATTATGATATGTGTGTGTGTAGTGTGGAACAAAACCACTTAATCAACTACTGCTAGTAGTAGTACATTTTGTAACTATATGTGTGGGCTGGATGTAGCCCAACTCTTTTACATTCTGTGTTGCAAGTGAATTTGTACACATAAGGAGCTCCTATGGGTTACCGTGTGTGAAATGGAGAGAAAGAATGAGTCCAGAAAATTCATGCAGGAGTCCCGAGGGTACTGGGGAAATGATATGAGCAGGCTGGTAAAACCATACTGAGAGAGGTAAAACCACGAAAAAAGGAATGAGAATGGAGGAGACTGAGGTTCTACGACTGTATTTTACTAATCATGATATTACAATTATGCACACAGGAGTTGATTCTGTTGGAAAGTTTCTGTGGATAAAATACGGTTTCGTCAGAGGAATACGGTTTTTATATTCGGGAAAAAATACAGTTGAGTCGGAGGAGTTTTGTGGGAGAAATGCAGTTTGGTCAGAGAACTAATACTATATGATTTTGAAGGAGGAAATGTCGTTTGGGTGAAGGAAAAGTTTCCACGTCGATTTACTTTCGCCAGTTCAAGTCCTCAATACTTATAAAAAGTGTGTATGATGCAGTGTTTGTCTAAAATGTCCTTAGTGGGTTTGATGGGATTTGTATGTTAGATGTGCTAAATGTAGTATGTATACATGCTTTTGTAGTTAGTTTATGCTGGATGTGCGTAATGTAAAATGTTTTTGTAAAAGTTGAAGTAGTGTCGGCGAATGTATTGGAAGGATGTGGAGAAGAGTTAGTGTAGCCGACAAGTGATTTGACATTTTGTGAGGTTCTTGAAACAGCGGGCTATTTAGGGAGGAAAATCACTCAATGAAGATTAAAGCTGAAATCTTGTGGGGATTGAAATTTTCAGGAGGAGTACAAGTGGCCGCCCAGCACCAGCGAGTTTCCGGACCATTTGTCATCTTATGGTGATGGCGGAGGAGAGGAGATCGGTGAGGCGATTGGGCTGAGTCAATTCCCGGCGGCAGCATGTGCTCAGCTTGATTTGAAGTCAATGTCGATGTCAAACTGTAACTCTGTAATGAGACCTGGCAGATCACCTTCCCCTTTAATGGTTCTGAGCCCACAAAAGTCGGATCGGAATACGAACTGTTACTTCGGAGCTGGTGGTAGTGCTTGCGGGGGCATAAATCCAAGTCAGAGTCAGAAACGAATGCCAGTGCAAATGCCCATGTCAATGTCTATTCCTTATTGTGTTGGAGGGTCAACTAATCCCGCATCCTCTTCACAACCCAATTCCAACTCACCAAATATGGCTTCATCGATCCGATTGTACTTGAATCAGAGTGCAGGTAAGTTGAGCAGGACTCTTTTGATCTCTTTTATGCTTCTTATTACCTCTCTGCTCCGCTTTCACTTACTTGTTTATTCATGTTTTGTAAATTTTCGATTATTTTTATAGCTCCTTCTACCACCTTTTTTACTTTTCCTTCAACTACCTTTTTACTTTTCATCCAACTACCTTTTTACTTTTCGTCCAACTACCTTTTTTACTTTCCTCTCAACTATATACGCTTTTACTTTCCTCCCAAATACCGTTTTCATTTACCCACAACTGCCTTTTTTGGATTTTTCTACAAGTCTTTTGGGTTTCCTGACAACTACCTCTTAAATTTCCCCACATTTCCCTCCTCGCTCTTCTTCCAATTCTCTTTTGACTGTTCCCCGCAAAGCCTATTTGGCTTTTCTTTCTGTTTCCACAACTGTTTTGGCTATTCTTTCACATACCTTTTGACTTCTCTCACAAATGCCTTCCCTCTTTTTCCTCGAGCAGGCAGTTGTCCTTGCGTATAAACTCCCTTCGTTAATTAGCTCAAGCTTTAAATACAGAAACAAAACTGACATGTCACCAGTCTGAAGAAGAGGACGGAATACAAAAAGATATATAAGACAAAGATTTAGGCTCCTTTTAATGAGCTTAGTATCAAAACTGAAGCCAAACATTCAACTTGTTTTAAGACCTATGGAACAAGGTAGACGATAAATGCGTCGTCGTTATTTTCACAGCAGACTGCAGCTTCTACCTTTTATTTTGTGGTTCTAGTACAACTCTCGTCGGTTTTCCCTCCCTTTCAGAACTGTTGTTGCTGGAAGCTGAAATATTTCCTTTAACATTCTTTTGCAACTATGTGACTGTTCATTTGGAAAGTTTCATTTTTACCCCAAACTCTGCACACTTGAAGTATTTTAATAATAAAAAAGTATGATTTGACGGTGGGAAAACGTGCTATAGTTGTTGGATTTTGTTCGTTTGCAGGGGACGACGATATACCGGAAATACCTAAACAATCCCGAAGTTGTTCGAGCAGTTGTTCCAACACTTTGACTCGTGCTGGAGCCGTTCAAATGCACAATACTCAAGGATCAATATCATCGTCAAATCCTGCAAGCAACCCCAGCCCAAGTAGTGGAACGGGAACATTAGTCGGAGTTCTCAAGCGTCATACAGCAAACACACCAAACTCAACCGTTAAGAAGCGTGTTCAAATCCAAGAGATCTCCGTTTAACCTTTATCAATGTTTAGATATGAATATGATTATTATTGAATTGATGTGTACAAGTTTAATACATAACACAATTATATTACAATTAATACATTATATTTAAAAATCATAATACATATATTAAATTGTTATGTACCATGTACAAAAAAAAACAAATCCAAATGTTAATGTTTTTACCAGTAACCAACAACTTATTATGTCATATAGATTATATCAATGTACATATATATGCGCTATGTAGGTTTTGGAAGTAATTTCCCAAAATCTACTATTTAAGGTATTAAATCTAATAGATCTGTTATAATTCATAGCTGTTATTATACTATTATTATAGAGTATCATTAACCCATAAGATGGTAGGATTGTTGGTGTTAAGAGTCAACAGGAGGATAATATGAACTCTCTATAGCTACTCTACAGGATTCTATAGCTACTTATTAGCTCCAATTAAGTGTATATTCCGTGTAAGTAAACATAAACATGTACAACAGTGTAACAACAACATCCACAGAATTAACATGGACAACACCATCCACAAAATGTACATGTTTCACAGCATTTTTAAGGGTGTAATGAAACCGGGAAAGGGAAAAGGCTAATAATAAGGTAGAGGCGTGAGGATTTGCTGCAGAGCAGGGTTTGTATAAGTATGTATATGTGTATCTACCTACTATATATATAAAGTTGGCCGGAGCTAATGGTACTCAACTTGGTATTAATGCTGTGTAGGTGAGGCATCCTTTTAATCACTTCAAGTGTTTATGTGATGACATGAATACAGATGAGGGAAATCAAGAGTTTTTCATAGAGTTAAGCCGTATGTATGTATATGTGCATTTCTATAAAGCTGTATATATGTTACAAAGGTTCTGGAACTATATAAGGTTATACATATATATTATGTATGTATGTATTATATGCATGTGATGTCTATTTCAGGAGCAGGAGTTGCTCCAATGTAACAAAACCATTACCTTTCACAAGTGTTTCTTTCTTGCTGTTGTTTCCAAATCCCTGATTACTCTGTTCCACTTGTTCGTGTTTAAATATTTGTAGAACCGTGTATGAATTAATTACTCAGATTAATGATGTTGACATTCCCATGCTGTCGAAAACAAATGTTCGAATAAAGACAAAAATTGAAATTTATTCACTGCTGTCTCTTCGTAAAAAATTTAATATTCTAAACAAGACCTGCCTGGCGTCATCTCCAAAAAATCGTATGGAGTTAGCCGGGTGTGAGATGTCATATATTTACATTATTACGCGCAATTTCATGATTTATTCCCACCAGCTCTTTCCCTCTTGCAAGCTCTAACATTCGTATTATCAGAATTGATCAGAGGATAGTAAACAAATAAATGATAAAATTCAAGCGTGGACTCATCTCGATAAATAGAGCCTCCATCTTTCGGGAAAGCTGTCTCCAACACGGTTTAATGAATCGAATCGAGGAAAACGTAGAAATGCAAACGAATGCATGGAAATCCACTCAAGCCGAACTATCAAAATTAACATCCAGTCCTGACTAACTTTTTTGTCACGCTCGGTAAAAGTATTTATACTATAGGTAATCTTGTTTTCATTGCATTTAAATGTCATGCAAGCCTTTCACTGGCGAAGGAATACCTTTGTAATTCAGTTATTCGCCCAAGCAACCAGAAAAAGTTACAGCGTGGAAGTTACCATTGGGAATACTTTGCCCCTACTTTCACCATCTATCGTGGGGAAACAGAGAAAGCTGCAGTTTCGAGTTTAGGGCTCCGAAGAAAGTTTGACGCGTCGCAAGAGAGTGCTGGGTACATTGAAGTTTAACGTGGTACTTGGAATCTCTAAAATTTTGGTAGAGAGCCAAAACTAGAGATTTTTTTATTGAAAAATAGTAACAATCACACTTCTACATATACATTTTTAGTATCGTACGATAAATGCTTTAAGAAATAATATTTTTACAGAAAAAATTCTAAATTAAAATAGGCAGTAATAGTTAAAATCTTAATAAATTTAAATGAAAATTACAATAATTGGTTAACAGTTATAACGCATTAAAACATTAAGCAAATTAAAATTTTAAAAACTTGTAAAAATGAAAAAATACTAAACGGTTAAAAAGTATAGGATTAAAATATTCAAACAAATATTAACATTAAACATCAGCAGCTTGAAATTCTAATATGAAAAAATCCGCAAATAACTTCCACTGTAGCGAGTTCCACTGTGTTTCATGCTGCAAGTAAAATTGCTTGCGCTGCAGAAAAAAGTTAAAGCTGCAAAGATGAGCAAAGTTGGAGGTCATTTATTAAAAAACAATTCGCTTATTTACATTTCAAGTGAATTTCGTGATGTTCGAAAGCTAATATTTGGTCCTGAAACTATATGTAAGCACTTGAAATTGCTTTAACATTGAATGAGATGCACGCCACACAATATTAGCAAGTTGAGTAAGAGCGAAATGGTGTAGTTGAATAATCTAAGCATATTGACTTTACACTGCAGACATGCTAACAGTTGAGATTCTACTTGGTGATTTAACACTGGATATGAGATTCTATTTGGAGATCCCGTAGAGAAGATTTCAGACTGTTCACAATTTACCATGTAGATCCTAAAGATTCTGCCTTTGCTATAGACGCGATTTCACATGGAGATCTTCAATATAAACCAGATTTTAAATTCTTTTATATGAGATTACAAATAGGAAGTTTGTACTATGGAATTCTTCCATGTATATTCGATTTTAAATATAAATTCTCATACACACGATTGTCAATACGAGTTCTCTTACGTGAGTTCAAATATAAAATTCTCGTACATGTGATTTTCCATACAAATTCTCTTACACACGATTTAAAACAGAAAATGCTCTTATAGTCCTAGAATTTTAAATAGGGAGATCTCTTACATGTGGAGTAAATAGAAAATTCCCCTACACACGTTGTAACATATGTGAAATCCGACTATAAGCAATTTAGCATTAGAGATTCCACGAAGCGATTTAAGAGTGTACAATACATACGTTCTACTTGGTGATTCTGATCTGTTTAAATATTCTGCCTTTCTTCCTTGTATTTACTTTCCTCTTATTCGGAAGCTCTGCCGACGTCCGCCCAACATTTGCAAAGCTACAATAAAGGCACACTATCCCAGCCACATCTTCCGACATGAAATTACATTTGGGTCAGTCGGAGTTCGGGTTTAAAGGCAACTTAAATCTAATAATCCTATAGCCCTACACTTTCACGAGCTTCCGGGAATCTCATAAAAACTGTAGTTTGAACCGCGTGTGAATAATTCAACGATTTAATTTAATAAACTCATCTCAAACAACTTTATCTACTCATAAATTCAAATAACTTTATTTAATAAATTGTATTCAAACAACCTGATTTAATCAACTCTGAATCAATGCGGAACAAAATATCAAATGTGTAGAGTAGGATTTGCTGTGTGGTTTACAGAGATTTTAAATAGCCATATAGTAGATGATTTACTTTCCTATTGCTCAGAATTATTAAGTCGTGGAGTCGTCGGTAAAATGCAGATCACGAAAGCAAAGTTTTCTCTCTCTTCTGATGTAAATTGAGTAAATTATTTACTATTGGGAATCTCCTATCTATCAAAGAAAGGAAATTTGTGCTCTTCTGCAAGTTACACAATTGAGATGCAAAGGGACCTAAGTGGAATGTGTACGAGGATTTATTTACAGTGGGAAAATATTTACTCGGAATGGCAATGATGCCAAGTGTTTGGTGGGTGGGGCTGTTATAAAGAATTTTTTTTACTACAAACTTTTCAGCTGTTCAAAGTTTCATTGTAAATTCTATAGGAACTGCAATTTTACATTTAAATTCTAAAAAATCCCTGCGTGCCAATACCAAATATACACATTTATCATCTACAATATTCTATATCCATCAGAATTCACATCCAAATAGTGCATTTATAATGTTGAACTGTCCCTGCGGCACTCTTGGATACAAACAGAAAGATCAAGATCATCTTCCGCTCCCCGAACTTTCAGTTTACTTAAAACCCAGGAGGAAGTCATAAATGCAATATTCTTCAATCATCCTAGGCATAGCAAAACTGCAAACCCCAATAACAAATATTTACTTCGAGTCGAGGTCGACGGACTGAATTTCACCAGAAAAAACAAAATCAAAGCTTGGATTGAAGTTCATACACAAAACTGTTCCCATGTGCTTTTTAGATCGAACATTTCAACTAAAAATGTAGTGAAATTGTAATAAAATTATTTTAACTTTCACTTCGCTGAGTATTTTGCGTAATTTCAGCGATTGAAATTATTTCTGCTTCCAGGGATTTCAAACACAGTAATCAATTCTTGATGATGTCGAAGGTCTCGAGGTCACGGAAGTTACTGCAAAGAAAATGAATAAAATATTCAGATCAGAAATTACATGAAACTTTATTGGTACAAAAACATTTCGACCAAACGAAATCAAACATTGATACGAAATAAATAAATATTACAGACACCAAAAAAATAAAATAATGATCAAAAAGTGTAACAATAGCGTAAAAATAAGTATTTCGTCAATTTCCAAGTAATAAAATAATTTTGTATTTACTACTACAGTTCGAAACTCCGAAAACTACATTTTAAAACATACAAATACAAGATAAAATGATACTGGAAATACGATTACAGTATCAGCCAACCGAAAAAGACTGTGATCTGATGAAATTATATATTCCAGCGATTCGTAGAAGCGTGTCCAAGTATTTTTTAGGATTTGCACAGAACTGTCAAAAGCTCCTGCTCATTAGGAAAAATTCAGTGGGCGAAAAATACGCATTTCGTGATCACATGTGTCTTCGAAGGAATACAAGATTATATTCTGCTCCTCGTCAGCCCGCAGATCTGAAATATATTATTCAAGGCTCGGTTATACAGGATAATTTCATCTATCATTGATTCTCAATAGACTTCAAATAATTTATATTCCTCTTTGAAAAAGAAATTGAATCAAGAATTCTGAAATACACAATCACCATGTACTTGTATACATACAAATATATATATACATAGATGTACATATATGTAGCGTAGCATTGCCTTTTGACTGTCGCAAAACCCGGGTTGAATAAAAAGATCCTGCTGCTCCGGTTCCCGCCAACGCAACCCAACTTTATAACTGAAATACAAACGACAATAATAATATTCTAGAGTTGGTTTCTATATTATTACATACTTGAAATATTCTTGTAGATATGTGTTTGTATATAATTCTTGCACATATATTCGTGTTATATCGGGGAATTCTATCGCGGGGTAAATTCCCTTTTTTAAGGATTTTCCTGTGTGTGGCAATGAAGAAGTCTTTCCCGAAAGCAAAAGGGCAAATGTAGGGATGGTATAGGAAAGGAGACAGCTCGAGACATTTAGCACAAAGATCTCTAACGACACAGTAAATTCCGAAAAGGACTGATGTGAATAGCCCGGAACTATTTTCATCTCTTAGACATTGAGAGTTATTTTAACATGGCAGTTCCTTTGGTGACTGACTTGGAAATGAAGGAAGGTAGAATTATTACACTGGCATGTATATTATCATGGTAATTTTATTTCTCCTTTTACTCCTCCAAATTTCTGTTTTACAAGACTTCTTGGGAACCACAAAAAGTCAGTGAGAGCACAAAGGGCCCTTCCCTTCCCCCACCATGGAAAATGAGATGGAACATACCGCTCGCTCGATCTTCTCTGACATCTTTACTTTTCATTATTACTTCTGTATACTTCTGTTCTGTAGCTTCTCTACATTGCGAGATACCGGTGATACAGCAGTCTTGCTATTATTATTATTGCTCTTCAATTGTCGACCTGGCTTCTCCAAATAACCGCCAGGCCTGTACAGTCGCCCATTGACTTTTGTAGTCTTCCCTTCAATTTTCGGTTTTTGCTCCCAGAGTTGTTTTCTTCTACAAGATACAAAAAATTCGCAAAATTTTATTAATTTCCTTTAAAAGCCTATTAGGTAATTGAAGTTTGACTCTACAAATTCCTGAAAAATGAATTTAAAAGCAATATTTGAATTTGTTTTCATTCAGCTTAATTGTATTTTAGTGTAATTTAATTTACATTTAAATTTAATATAAATTACATGTAAATTTGTTTAAATTTAAATTAAATTACATTTAAATGTGTTTTAATTTAGATTAAATTACATATTAACTTATTGAAATTTAATGTAAATTACGTCGTAATTTGTCGAATAATTTAAATTGCATTGTAATTTGTGGAAATTTGATGTAAATACATTTAATAAGTTGCCCTAATTTAATTTGTTTTTATTGCCCTTTACAGTGATTTGTTTCAATTTGAAATTTGTTTAAAAATTGTTTGAAAATTCAAATTTGCCGCTTCAAAAAATAAATTACCACGTGACGTGGATGAGACGTAGAAGGGAGAGTTCGAACACACCGCGCGGAGCAAATTTGCGTAGAATTAAAGTGGAAAGCCTGATTGAGTTTTGAGTATAACAAATCCCCGGCTGGGGAATAAATTGCTCTATAAGAAATCTGCAATAAGGCCTGAAAAATTATACCATGAATTTATGTAGAAGGCTCCTCCGTAAAAAATTGGAGCCCGAAATGCTTCAATGTTCATGGAAGGATAAAGCGGGGGGCTCGGCTGTATACAGAAAGGAGTAATTCATGAGGATATGTCCTGGTAAGGCCTAATATTATATATACTTATATATAGTTATAGAAGGATAATAAAAAAAATAGGTGGATATTCTACAGAGTGTGTGGAGAAGGTATTGGGTAGAAATCGAATCACTTCCTGTCAGGAAACAGGCATCTGTGAAAATGCGTATCGAAGCTGAGGAACAAGGAGCTGTCTCCATTGTCCCGAAAAGACAAAGGAGGCAGCTTCCCCGTCCTCAAAGCGATGATCCATTCGGTAATTTCAATTCTTTCAGCCCATGATTTACTGCTAATCGTTATCCGGCGCAGTGCACGGAAACTAAACAAATGCTCTAATTATTACTTGTCCAAACGAGTAAATAAAGAATTGCGGACAAAGCCCCCGTATTTCTTTATTTTTCCCGCAATCCCTATATTTCTCTTAACTTCAGACGCCATCTTCCCTTTGCAAACACGAAATTTTTCCATAAGAAAGACATTTTTTCCTTAATAAACTGAAAACATTTCTTTAAAAAATACACAAATTATCCCTCAAAAGTACAAAAATTGACCCTCAAAAATCCAAAAATTGTCCCTTAAAAATACAAAAGATGCCCCTTAAAAATACAAAAATTGTCCCTTGATAATCACGAAATTGTTACTTAACAAGGAATCATCCCCATAAATACAATCGACAATGTCATTTATTTATGTGCGTGGGCTTGTACATAAATCAAAATTAGAGAAGAAAAATCCGGGAGTAAAAAAATTGTAGTAGGAAAGTGGTAACCAGGCGCAGTAAAAAACCCGAAAGGCATCAAGATCTGTAGATTCCCTAAATTGTAGTCATTATCCTCGGAAACAATGTCGCAGTTATTGCTGAAGATTAGAATTATTACCATTTTGAAGGTAGAAAAAAGTAATGCTCCTTTGTTACGCGCTTAGAGTCCACGATGCACAGAGAAGAATGAAGCTTTTGAAAGGCTAAAATCACTTTGAGGACGGCTGTACTTTCCAGGCGGGAGGGAAAGTGAGAGAGAAAAAGCAAACGAGAGAGAGAGAGAGAAAGCTATACAGGAGCCGGGGAAAGAGTGTGGGAGAAGGAGAGAGAGAGAAAGCGAGGAAAAGAGGACGGATAAACGACCAAAAGAGAGAATGTAACTTGTGAGACATGGCATTGTCAACAGATCTACATCAACTTCTTCAAATACTCTTTTCATTCGCACGTCTAAAGAGAAAAACCAACTGCAGGCATGTACTTATTGTCCATGTGTATATGTATACCATCCCTACAACATTAGAACTTAAAGTACATGCTTACTTTTACTTCCTTACTTAGCCTATATATGTACGTATATGCTTGTTGCGTACGAATGGGGAAAAAAGGATTTTTTATTCTCCTGCAGACCCGAGGAATTCAGGAGGAATGAGATGTGAGGGAGCTAAATCTCAGCATTGTTAACTTCTTTTCTGCCCCACATTCATATTTAGCTATTCTTGTCTTAAATGAGGATACAAAAAGCACTCGGAGGCTTTAGCACACAAGAATTCCCCCCTATTATGCTCCGTAATGATACCGAAACTACTAGAAACTAGTTGTAGTATTTTGGGGAAGCTCAACAAAAAGAGCGGCTGCAGCTACACAATCACAGTTGTGCCTGTCTTCTTTCGTCCTTGTGAACCAAAAATACTACTCAGCATAATCACTGTATAAGCGGAATAAATTTTTAAAAAAATATGGTCTATATATGTACATATGTGTATAATCACCATGTGTTTACAATGTCTTTTGTAGGGCCCGTATGTATATTGTGTGGATAATTCCCATATGTATATAGTGTGTATAATTCCCATATGTATATAATGTGTATAATTCTCATATGTATATAGCGTGTATAATTCGCGTATGTATATAGCGTATGTAATTCCCATATGTACATAGCGTGTATAATTCTCATATGTACATACGTGTGTTTGCCCGAAAAGCTGTTAAATATCGCATTTGAAATCAGACTTGGAGGGAGGGCCTCGCATTAACACAATCACACACACTCCACTTAATATGCACTTCGGCAATTTTACACTTGACTAGAACTTGAATTTTTCCCCCGTTGTAATTTACCTCCGAGATGGAATCCCGAATGAAATGAAGAGTTTGAACATTGGAGCTCCAACGACGGCCGATAGTTTTAGCCGCCTTCACCTCCTGCAGATTGATGTCGAAGAAAGAATTTTTTCAGGTCCTCCCGTATATACTTATAATAGAATCTTACACAAATCATTTAGTATATATACTGTATAAGTATATGTAATATATATATATTTAATACTTACATAAAATTGTATGCCTATGTATATATACATATATGTATAACAGTATATAGCAATCGGAGAAACTTGCTCTCAATGGGATTTATAAAGCCGCATAAAGGGTGAACTATAATAGTCGATCCTTCAAACGTTTAAGTCATTCGAAGTCTCGTCTTTAATAGCTGAGCTATATGATAGTTCTCGATATTTCATAGGTTCTAGTAGTTTCCTGCAATTCCTGATACTCTCATCTTTCCAGTTTGATACTCTCATTCTTATTCCTACTTCCCGATTCATCCTTACTTGATTCCTGATAGTTTCATCCTACAATCCTCACTTCTATTTAGAATTCTACAATTTTCACATCCTAGAGTTCTAGAATTCTTACATCTTAGAGCTCTACAATTCTTACTTCTTAGAGCTCTACAATTCTTACTTCTTAGAGCTCTACAATTCTTACACATTAGAGTTCTGCAGTTCTTACATCTTTGAGTTCTACAATTCTTACATCCTTGAGTTCTAAAATTCTCACAACCGAGAGTCTCAAATTTGGAGTTCCTTACAGACATTTCAGATATTGTAAGAAATTCTCGTAACAAATTTCCATGTAGCTAAAACACTTGAAAGAAATGTTGGCAATCGTATAGAGTCTCCCAAATACTCGCAACTTCACAGCCAAATACTCCCAACTTTACAGGATTTTTTAGGAGATAAGTTAGGATTAAAGTTAGAAGATACATGCATCGTTAAAGTTCCTGACAAGTACTTGCACCTTGTGACTTTTCCCTTTAAAAAGGTTCCAACTTCGACATCGCCTCTCCAACGATCCAGCAATAAGTGACTATTCATCCCAAATCCGGAAGAAAAACCCCTGCATGGTCTTACGCCTTGATCGCGTCTTTCTCTCGTCTTTTCGTGTCGCCTCGGTTCTCCACCGTGAAGGATCTGCATCTCAGGACAGGGCGATGAAGAACGTCCGGATATAAAAATCTATACTTGAGGATAGGATAAAAGCGTTTCAAAGACGTGTCAATATATTCTCTCTGGTGTAACGATTTACGCTGGTGCACATATGGGTGTGGAATCTGGAATGTACAGCTATAGGCGTACTTTATATAATGTACTTATGAAAAGAGACTATAGATTGGGAAATGCAAATTTTTTTTATCTCCAGTCCTAAAAAGCGCACGGAAATCTCCTATCGCCCACGATTACACCTTTAGCCTTTCCGACGAAATGGGTTCGATCACCTGGAAAATGGCAGATCTTTGATTACCGAACTAGAGCAACTTCTTTTCTCCGCCGCGATCACTATTAGTATCTGTACTAGATACCGAGAGATTTAATAAAATTCAGGATTTTCTTTCATGGGGAATGATTTGCCAGTGGCGAATTTAAAGCCGGAAATTTAAAATACTAAAGTAATTTCAAATTTAAAAATACATTCTCACATAATAAAGAATCTGAATTTCAAATTAAAAAATATAATGTTTAAAAAAAATTATAATAAAAATTATAAAATTATATAAAAGATGTAAATGATTAAATTTAAAAGAATATATAATAACAACAGTGATCACAAATAAAATATTTAGAAGCAATAAGCAAAAACAGAAGAAAAAAAGAAGCAGCGGAACTTCGATTCGAAAATGGTTCGACTTCGAACCAATTTCATTATTACATCGCCCCACTGAATTCCATCTTGTAATTTGAGAGGGAGCGGGAAAACTGTCATGGGATACTCGACGACGCGCTGGAACGCTTCAATGAACTTCAAGGATGTTATTGATTCCGGAGTCTCTTATTATATCGAGGATTAAAATATTAAATGCCTCCACGATTACGCCGCGTGGATATTGCTATATTGATTATAACAAGAAGAAGAAATAATAATGCTAGCTCCGGAAACTATTCGCCATTAACGTGTATAGCTTATAATCAGGAGGAACTGAGGGAGGAAGAAGGTAAGTCTTTGATCAGTCATCCCTGAAAGCCATGATCATCTCTGTAGTATTCGAATGAATTGGTGAATTCGTGGAGCAGGGGAGGCATCTTTTTTCCTTAACTGCACGTACAATCCAAACTACTTATTAAGTTATAGCAGACGGGAAACTACCAAGGTGATAAATTTGGAGGAGTACATTAAGCACGAACAGCGCTGTTACTAACAAAGGTTAATTAAATGCCTCGGAATAGTCGGAATCCACTGAGAATTGCGAGGGGATAGCCATCAAGATGAAAGGCTTTAGGTGGAAAAATGTTAAATTGGGAAGATCCACCAGCCCCAGTCCCTCGAGCTTCTGGACCGGACGGGAAAAAGAACAACAAGAGGGGAAGAGCCGGATGGAGAGCGGACCATCAAATTTATCGCAAGACAAAAGGCAGGAAGAACGATGACGGAAACTAAACATAAACAGGGAATTAGACAAGACAACAGAAATGAAAACAAACAAGTTTAATATTGGCAAAAATTGAAGATTAAAGAGTTCACAAATTTAGAGCAAAATTTAAAATCTCGCGGATTGGCTAGCGCAGTGACAGATTTAGGATTTCATGTTAATAAAATTAATTAAATAATGTTGATAAAATTATCACAATTTTCAAAATTATTTAACCCGAATTTCAAAATTAGAACTTTTATTAGCGCAATAAAATACCAATAATTAAGGCAAAAATTTAGTATTAATGAAATGGCACGATAAAATTATTAGAATCACGAGTAATTTGTTTAACAAGAAAACCTGAATTATCGCCGTAAAAACCCACACAATTTAGAGGCCAGAAGGTTGCTCAGCTGAACTCAAAAAAACAAAAGAGAGAATCCCAAGAAGTAAGCATAAATGTGCGAAAGTTTAAATGTCCCGATAAGAATCCCGACGAAAGCCAGTGAATCAAGTAATCAGTAGTGAGGTGAGCTTCCTCGCATCTCATGCAGTGACGTAAATGTGTTAACGCATATCTCTGTCTATTATAATATGATAATGAAAAGTGTCAGGGGAAAAAGTTACGGTTTCACAACCTCAGAAACACTTTCCACATGTTATAATATTACATACAAATCTCTACATGTTTATATAATTATACACACTACATAATGTATACTTACATAAACACATCTATACATATGTATATACATACGCATAGATGCAACTTACTCTATGTGACGAACCCCCGTCATACTTTCCATACAGAGGGGGCTAAATTTTTCAAATAAATGTACGGAAGAAGAGAGAAAGCAGAAAGAGGAAAAGAAAAAGCCTCGGAGGGAAAGAGAGGAAGGAGAAGGGAAAAGAAAAAATACTTGGAAAATAAAGCGGCTAACTTGGGTGAAAAATGGCACCGGGAATGTTGTGTGTGTGAAAAGTTTGCTCTTGGAACGGTCCTCTCCTCCGACTACCTTCAAGCAGATGAACTTCTGTTTTATTTCCGCGCTTCAACTCTTCCGTACGCTCAAGTCTCCTTGTATAAACTCCGACTATGGAAGTCCAACACCGATTGTTCAAGTATAACTTAAGCTATGCATGTATAACTCAAGGTATAGAAGCTATAGAACTTAAGTTATTGCAGTATAGTTCAAGCTATATATGCAAGTATAGCTGAAGCTATGCAAGTATAGTTGAAGCTATGCAAGTATAGTTCAAGCTATGCAAGTATAGCTGAAGCTATGCAAGTATAGTTCAAGCTATGCAAGTATAGCTGAAGCTATGCAAGTATAGTTCAAGCTATGCAAGTCCAGAAAAACTCTGAATATGTAAGTAAAATTGCACTCCTACTACGGAACGGAACTACAAACTTGTGGTGTATCGTCTCTATTACGTCCGCCCTGCCCTAAGTATAAGTATAGAAGATATTTGTGCTGGAAGCTGCAGTGTGTGCTTCATGATTAATTTACTACCACTCTCACACATACATTATATCTTAATGCTCAAGTAAACGCAAGTTGACAAGGGAGTAAAATAAAAAGCGGAGAAATACGTTGAGGAAATCACCTCTTTTCGTTCGGATTTCCTGGTAATGAGAAAATTCAGCTGGCTGAACCGGAAGATGGAAATTGACTGTCTTTGGCGCTCTTTTCCCTCTCTCCATCTCCACACAGTGCGTTCGACCCAAATTAAAAATAATTTACTTAATCTGGCTCATTTTGTCTATTTTCGTAGTAGGCTTCCCTCCACCAAGTAGAAGAAGAGAAGTCTATTTATCCCCTTCTCTCATTTCACTCCGGCACTCTTTCCACCTATCCTCATCTATCTTTTACAGAGTCAAGTGTCTGGAGCAAACCGAAAGGTGCACTGGGGCTTCATTTACTAAATCATACCAAGAGTTTCTCTTCACACACAAAATTACAGACAGTATTTTTTCACACGGTGAAGCATATATGGAGTGGATTTATATAGGTAATCATTGGAAAATTTTATATGTAGAAACATATAGACAGTCAGAAGAAAAATATTTTTGTGCAAAAATCATAGGAATTTTGTATAGGAAATTGGAAGATTTTTGTATAGAAAGTTATAAGAATGTTGTAATTTTGTGTAGAAAATTATAAGGTTATAATTTAGTGTAGAAAATTTATAAGGTTGTAATTTTGGGTAGAAAATTATACGGTTGTAATTTCGTATAGAAAATTATGAGAATTTTGTATAAAAGTTTTATTTTATGTACATAGTACAATGTCGTATAGAAATCTGTAGAAAAAATAACGTGTGGTATAAGTGTAAATCCTGGCCTGAGATTGTGCATTAAAGAATGCATACCTGGAGTATCTGTATGCACGAAGCATGACCAGAATTCAAAGTAATTTATATGAGACAGTGTGGAAATATATATAATAATAATCTAAGAGCCATCCTCCCATAATAATTTTCTTCATCCGTGCACCCCGCTGCACTGGAAATATGTAGGTCTGATTATGGTTAGTGCCTTGTTTGAAGGTAATAAAACATGATTCATTACACACAAACATTTAATTATGGTTACGTAACCCCATTCTCAACACGTAATTTTCGGGGCCAGAGATTGCTCTCTCTCTCTCTCTCTCACGCTCTCTCATCGCAAGTGTTTAATTCAATGTGTCATCTCCAGAGCATCCTGCTCCTGGTAATGCGCTGGTGTTCTCGTAACTATACAGTCTTTAATTGCATTTACACCGGCGGGTTTCTGATCTGCAACTTTCACAATCTACGTTCGTCGTTGCAAGTCCTTGTGTATTTTCCTTTGGCATTCCTGGTATTTGTGTAGTTCTGCTTGTTATTGCAACAACTTTCATACTCATTTTTCATGCTAAATGTTTGCAGTGAATTTTTCATCTAATTCTCTAGTGAATTCAACATCTAATTTTTCTTGTGAATTTTACATTTAATTTTTCTTGTGAATTTGTCGTCTAATTTTCTAGTGAATTTTTCCTTTAATTTTCTAAAGAATTTCTTACGAAATTTTTGTAGCAAATTTAATGCTTATTTTTTTACTGAATTTTTTATGTATATGTTTTAGTCAACTGCAGTAAAAAAATTCTAGAGAATTTTGCATGAAATTTTTCTAGCGATTTTACATGTATTTTCTAGTGAATCTCTTATAAATGAACTTTGTATGCATAAAATGTTTAGTGAATTTTTCCAGTAAATGTTTTAAGGGAAGTTTCATGATAATTTTGCTTAAGAATCTAGCATTTGATAGCGTACTTAAACCTCTGCGATACTGCAAATCGTCCGTTATGTCACATCCCGCTCGCAAAAGTTGCAGATTAAAAGCTGCTGAACATAATACTTGACTTCCCCGGCATTTCCGCGATAGGATTTTCAACAAGTATGTTCTGACCTTAATCCGACTATAATTATCTATTTTTGCCTTTCGCATAAGGAGGACAACAGCAACAACCCCAGCAAGTTTCTGAGGAAAGCCCTGGGTCTAATCACATTTAAGCCTCCCCGTAATTCATGTAACCAGCCCTGCTCCCTCAGCTAGTACAAATATTTCCTAACTAACTACTTAGTATCTCCACCCGACTTTCTATTCATTCTGAGAGTGAGAAGCCAAAAAGTGTCCTTGTGGGCCTGCTGAGAGGAGTCAAGGCATATATATACATACTATAGCTGACACAAACAACCGCATTTAACAATACCACGTGCGGGTTGAGTATATAAAATCCAGATTCTACAGACGCCGCTCCACTGATTTTTATACGGATGACGATCTACCAGAAAGAGTTAAACCGTTACAGAGTATTTATACTCGCATTTATTTGTACGACATCTATTTATACACAATATATTTATATTTGTATATTTACACATTTTTTATATATGTTTACGGTTTCCTACAAGTTTATGTTATAGTATAGTTTGCAGGGGTTAAGCCACACATGACAGGAATAAAATACAAAACAGTTCGTAATAATTTTGTGGTTGTGCTACCCAGAATCGTATATACTCACTATAATAATTATTACTATAGTTAGAACATACCTAAGTACATAAGTAAGTTAGTATAGCTGTAAAGTTTTACACTGGAAAAAACCACCAAGTATGTATGTATTACCTTTGGGTGTGTCAGAGCTTAAAAACATTATATGTACATAATGCGTATATAGCCCGATCCATCGACTGATAAGATAATCAACGAAATGCTTTCGCAAAAACCAGAAAGATCAACTGGCAACATAAAAACGATAGCGTATTTGATTTAAAAATTACCAAAATCGATAATAAAGTTATGCGGATTCCCCGGCTCTCGCGCTCTCCCCCGTCCGACGTCAATCCAGCATATATGTAATGTCGTACTTTGCTGGAGCGTGCACTGCCATTTAAAGGTGCTCCGACTCCGGAATTTTTTACTGATTGTGAATAAACTTACTCAAGCGATCTCAAGTAATTCCGACGTAACTGTTTTTATCATTATAAAGTGCGAGAGTAGTTGTAGATACTCACGGGGAGTATCTCCTCCAGGATCTAGTTTGGGTCCTCATGGAGTATGTTTATGTATAGTTTCTCATGGAGTATGTTGGTGTAGTTTTTCATGGAGCATCTATATATATGGTAGAATTCCTCATGGTGTGTTTCGTAGAATTTTCATGGAGTGTTCATAGTACAATTTCTTATGGAGAATCTAGTTAATAGGAGAATTTCTTTTCGAGAATCTAGTAGTTGATAGTAGAATTTCCTATGGCGAATCCAGTTTATAGTGGAATTTCTTATGGGGAATCTGGCTGATAGTAGAATTTCTTATGGAGAATCCAGCTGAGTTCCTCATGGAAGTACAGTATGTATGTATATCTCATATACGATTGTACACACACACATAGTAACACTATAGAGTTTTTGTAGCGGAGAAAGAATCTGTATGTGGTCCTTGCAGTTTGCACTGACTGTTCTCTTTTTCTATATGTGTGTAGACGATGCGCTAATAAAACCAAACTGAAAGCTATATACTTGTGTAATGATATGGCATGGCAGGAGATTCAGCGAAATGGGCCAACACTTTTATTACTGAAGCTGTGGTATGTACGCCCTTTGTCAATAGAGTGTGTAAATATACGTACTCGAGCCACTTTAGTTTACCGGAAGCTTTAAACGTAACTAACTGTGAGGAAGTGCGGAATTAGTGCGAGGTCGTTATAGCTTGCTGCATTTATTTGCAGCCGGAGCACACTGCTCTTGTATACTTGATTCCGGGCTACTGACAGTGAAAGCTTACATTCAGGAGCATGGATGCATGTGAAACACGGGTTAAATGACTCTGGATCCTGTAAATGCTGGGCGTACAAATGTTTTTGGAAATTCGAATCTACTAATTTCACTGAAGTCTTGACGAAGTTTGGTACATTCAGCTCAGTTTTATTTGATTTTTAACGAAGTGGGATGAATTCTTGTAGAAACTCGATGACTTTTTGCCGAATTTCGACGAATCCTTGTCTAGGTTTGATGTTTTCTTCCCTACCTTTGATGAATTATAGTAGGATCTTCATCGTTGGTCTTATCGTAGCTTGATAAATTCAGACGAATTAATGCTAAAGCGTGATAGACAAATTTCGATGAATTCTGTCGAATTAAACTCGGATTAATCCTTGTAAAATTTTGATAAAGAAGACTCGTTGGAATGAGAATATGACTGCAGATGTACAATTATCATAACTAGGAAGATTGAGATAAGGTCAACATCGACGTATTAAGCATTCGTAGACTTCAGTTGGTTTTAATTTTAATTTAGTTTGATCTATTTGATCCATCTCCATAGTAGCAAAAATCATACAAAATTTTAATTACCAAATTTCGCACGTAATCAAATCGTGAAATTCCAGTAAAATTGAATAGGAATTTATCAAACTAAATGAAAATAGTATCACCTGCTATTAGTAGTTCCAGTAACCTCTAATAACATTCCCGACTGGAAATTTGCAGTAGCTCCCATAACACTCGCAGTGTACATTCTCATTTACACAAGCATTCAGGATGATCGCCAGGGTATAACTTGTAACCTGACTGTGGCAGTTGAACCCAACAACGCCAACAAGGCTCGAAAATATGATTATATCCTTCGTTAATGATGATCATTATTCGACGCGTCTTTTCCTCGATAAGTTTTCATGTGCCGTCTACAGCCGCCAGTGATTCTAAAAAAGGGAAGGCAACGACGATTTTATTTCGACTAGCTTCTAGCCCGTGCTCCGCACGGGTAATAAAACGTTTTTTATATTATTATAAAATAAATAATTTAATTTATTTTTTTATTATAATTTTTATTTTAATAATTTAATTTATTTTTTTATTATAATTTTTATTTTAATAATTTAATTTATTTTTTTATTATAATTTTTATTTTA
>JAQGAK010001333.1:0-34980 GCA_034696945.1 Lipothrix lubbocki | reverse complement strand
TATTTAAAAGCGAGCAAAATAGCACTTATGCATAGTGAACAAATATAAAATAGCGCTTATGCAAAGTAGCTGAAAAACAAATTAGCCCCTATGCTGGTTTAACCGACGATGTATATCATCAGACGTTTCGTGTAGTTAGAAATAATTGATGAATCGTTGTTTTACACAGAAAGTACATCAAAAATGCTTAATTAGATGTAAAGTATAAAAGCAAATTTTGTAGAATAATACAAAAAACTTGTTGTGAAACGAAGTGACCCGTGTAATTATAACCTGCTACGCCTGCAGAAAGAAGTTTTGTGTTGTCAGCTAATAGAAAAAGGGTAAATGTGAGGAAATTCTACGAAAAAATCCACTGAGCTCAGACTTCTTGTCAAAGTTCCGTAGATGTCAATATGCAAATTAATTTTTTATCCTGTATTGTAAATACATCGTGTATACATATGTACACCGTTCATACTGAGCAATCATATGACATTGCACCGAGTCAAGTTAGATACAAACGGGTAAACGCGAGATTGTGGAAAAACTGAAGCCAAAGGTGTATACCTATATATATGTGTAAGTATACCTATATGTGTACAACCGTTCGTATAAGAATGAACCCAAAGTTTGCCAGAACCGTCTCTGCCTGCATTGACTGTGTATAGTTGGTGTAGTTGTAGTATTTATTCATGAAAATAAAGTTTATGCGAAATAAATAGTTTTCTTCTTTAAATACTAGTAGGGTTTTATTAGTTCGTTACCTCGTGAGAACGCTGTGACCAGTGTCATACAACCAATACTTAAATGGAATAAAGTGCAAATGAGATTATTTTCCTCTTACGTTATTCATAACACACGAGTTTCACATTACATTCGAAAACATGTCTCTATACTCGAACTTTTACGACTATTTTATATCTGCGTCTTTTTATCAAAAATGTTAAGAATTACCAAGATTTTATCTACCAATTTTAAATAAATCTTGATACTTAATTAAAATAGCCGATTTAATATGTTGGAAGTTGTGGAACAGCAGGAATTCTATTAGAATAAGTGCCATCCATCAATAAACACGATAATTTGTAGTTATTTAAATAAAAGAAGGAGATAAAACATCATGATTAATGTTCTTATATTTTTACAACATTGCACAGTCTGCTTCACTGTAGTTGGTTGGTTTAGGTTTATTATTTTGGGATGAAAAGTGTGAAAGTGAGGATAAGATGACATTCGGCGGTGACAATCCGACATTAAGCGAGCAGAATTCTCCTTTTATCTTCACCTTTCACGTATTAAAACCTGATTCCTTCTAGAAAAACTTCTTGTTTTACAAGGCAGTTCCCTTTGTATTTACCTAAAACCTTTTTCCACAGAATTTTACGAGGCTGTTTTTTATATAGTAAATTTTATGTATATATGTACAAACTCTCCATCAGAAAGTTGCACCTTTCGCTGAGTTCAAGAGCACAAGAGATAATATTGGATGGTATATGTACATACTATTACTACCTAATATACGTTCTTTGTCCGAATCAAATGGCTTGTGGCTTGTGGTATTAGCAGAATCATAAATGGTTTCAATAGAACAGAATATGTAATACAATTTAAACAAGGTCTGCAGTAACAGACGGGTAAATGTGCTTGTGTAAATGGATAACTTCGGATTATTTGAACGGCCTGAACTCAAACGGGTTTCAAAGGAGCATAAACACATTATATGGGTATTTTAATTTTGATGCCCATGAATACAATCTACATTCCTGTACATACTTTTTCATATTCTTCATCATGTTTAAATACCACTTTGCTAGTTCTGTCGGGTGGAAGAACTTGCACCCGCCACGGTTGCAATTACAACTAAAATATATTTTTATGTAACTATATGAAATTATAAGTAGATGAATATACGTGTATATGTACTACGTGCCGGAATTTTAAGAATATGCTATTATACAACAGAGGTCCGCCAACAAATATGGTATGACATTGACCATGGGTGAAAACACGAAGAATTCTTTACTCAATATTGTGATTTGACTTCTTACTGTTGTCTAATAACTGTACTTATATTAGTACAAGAAACTTAACACTGTTCATGTGTAGTCAAGTCAGCAAGTTCTAGTGTCTGAGGGGATGTTTCAGCAGTGTCACACTTTGTCTGACGATGTAAGCAGTGACACTGCGTAATTGAGTATTCGTGTTTAGATTATGATTAACCCATCGAATTGTAAGGAAGATGACAATTGTCTATAAATCAACTTGGGACTAGTTTCTTCGTATGCATTAAAACAGCCTTAAGTATGTAGACATAGAGCAGTAACAAATTTTACAGAATCAACTTCATTTTAGTCAAAAAAAATAAATTAATGTTTAAATATTAATTAATTAACAATTAAGTGTGCGATGTATGTTCAACAGCCGTTGGCAAATTTGGTAATTAATCAATCTTCTTCTTAGTACTTTCGATGCCTCGTTGAGTGTTGATCCAGTCCATGTACTGATCAACTCTAGTGTAAACTGCGGGGTACAATCCACATCCAACTCCCCACGACACGATGCCTATTTGCTCATAATGCCCTTGATCGCCCCGTTTTCTAAACAGCGGACCTCCGCTGTCACCCTTTTGAAATTGTGAAGACAATTTGTTGGAATATTTTTCACTGTATTTTAAATTAGTTAGATAAACTTATTTTAACCTTAATGACACTTACCTGGCAAGCATCCACACCAGGAGAGCCAGCACAAACCATGGTCGGTTGCACTTCTGGAACAGAATCACCTAAAAATCCGTCTTTGTACCTGTCTTTACATTCCTGATTCTTCCAGACTCTCATAGTTGCATGACGAAGAGTCGGCGAGGGACCCCCAATCACGCTTGTTCGACCCCATCCAGCCAGTATGGCTTGCGTTGTTCCATTGGAATAATCATCCTCCTTGTTCAAGCAGATGGGCTGAGTATATTTGGCAAACTCAATTGGCTTCTCAAGTTTCAAAATGGCAATATCATTGGTCTAAAAAATAATTTAAATAGCCATAGGTAAAGTCAGAACTATTCGATTTACTATTTGTGACATTCGTTTCATTATTTAACTTACAAAATTTTTATCGCTGTATTGTGCATGTCTAAAAATTTCAACTACGTTTCGTTCCACTTTTGAAGGTTCAGGGGCTAACAAAGTTCTAATTCCAGCCATCACTTTCATTTTTTTCAAATCTTCGGCTTTCTTGAAGCTACAGAAAAAAAATTCGTGAAATAAAACTCGTCTGAGTACGTATTTACATGAATTTCTAGGTTAAAATTCGTAAGCTTACTGAGCAATACAATGGGCTGCTGTTAGAATGTGGTAATTATCAATTAGAGAACCTCCACAGAATTGCGAATTCCTATTATTCATCAATGCAACCTAAAAAAAATAAAATTGAAAAAAATTTGGACATAAATGCTGCACATAAAAAACATTAAATTTTGAAGGACGTTCAAAATCAGATACACCCATATAATTTTATAATTAATTATTGGTCGGTTCCTCACCATCCATGGATACGCTCCATGTGGGGCTTCAGCTTCGTTGATTGGAGCAGGAATGTTGACAACGTAAATTGATATGCAGGGACTTTGAAAAAGTGGAGGGCTTGATGTGACATTCTTCAATAAATCCTCGGAATTTGGCGATTTTGTGGTTGGAGCCTCAACAGCATCAGTTATATTTCGAAAGATATGCTTTTCAGCAAGGTATTCTCTTTCAGGATCTGGAGTTGTTGACTGTGTCGGTGTTTGTGTTATTCGAACAACTTCTCCAGAAACCTGGGTTGGTGTAATGCAGCAAATAATATCGTAAGTGTCCCGAGCTGTAAAAAATCAAATAAAAATATTATTTCTTTCGAACATGACATAAAATAAATAAATACATGGTGGATAGCAACAGCCAAAATTATTTTACGAAGTGATTTTAGGAAATTTAAGGTTTAAATGTCTATACCTCCATCTTTTGCGGGCAAACATGACTGGGTAGTTTCAAGGACATCTAGAAGCAGTTGGGAATCGAGTAGTTTCTTTCCTAATTTTTCGAACCCCCACAGAATTGGATAACAATCTCTGAAATAGGTGCAAACACCTGGTTGTCCGTCTGCATTTTTGCAGGTTTGATTTAAAAATGGCGAATCAACAGGTTGCTGCCGAATTTCTAAAATATGTTGGAAAAATAACGTTTATTAAATAACAGAATAGTAAAGATTAACTTGTAACTGTACGTGTGTATTTCACGTTAAAATTATTTATTTACATCAAGTACGAACCTGTTGTCGTTGAAATTTCAGTAGGTGACGCCACTGAGTTCTCTACCGAAAAAGTAACAGCCGCGAATGCGGCAAGGATTACCCAGTTCATCTTTGACTGTAATAAACGGATTTAGTACCGTAGAATTTAAAAAAGTATTAACTACAAAGCTTACATGAAATAGGAAAGTATAAAATTATAATAATAGACGAAGTTTTCAACTATAACTGTAAGTATATAAGCTTGAAGTAAATGAATTTCGAAATTATTCAGTGATAAGTAAAATGATTCAACAGTCGTGGTTGACTGCGTTCTTGCGACTGAAATAATTTTGAAAGAGTTTGAAAAGTATTTTCTTCTTATATTTACTGTATAGTTAGCATCATAAAATATGATCTTGTTTTAGAAACGACTGACCTATTCTTATACTTTTTTTTGGGTCCAAACATGGCATGTTTATTTGACATTTATAATGAGAATCACTACACATATCTACAGGCTACACGTCTTTTTGAAGTTTATGATGGAAACTTTGCCTGCTTAACGTCATAGGCATTATTGTCTACCTACATTTCGTGTCCGTCTTTTCTTGTTGTTGAACTTGATTATGGTGGACGAACTCACGGAAATCAGTTGATTATTGCCTTTACCTACATTTCTTCTGCAAAGTATAGAAGAGTTAAAGACCTGTTTGACAATTTCTGATATTGCACATCTTGGCAAAACTGACCCTGACTAAGCATAAAACCTCCATTGTTGTAAGTGATATGAGCATGATGGAAATAGGTACAGAAATGAAAAGACTTAAAGTGTCTCATTTTTTATTAAACTGGGGTGTATCTACATGTCTATGCTGTACATATTATGCATCTGAAACCCCGTACAAGCACAGCAGTTGGTCAACTACTTTCTCGAATTTCAGGTTTTAATGCTAGATACCTATATGAAAAATTTGCTAAAAATGTCAAAACAAGTACATAGATTTAACGACGGGATTTATTGGCCTTAATTAAATCTCATTAAAGCTGAGACCGATACAATAATAAAACGAAGTAATTTGTGATTCGCAGGTTCCTGTATAAAATCTTTAATCATTATTATTACAAACAGAAAAGTGTTTTGAATTACATTTTAATGCTAGGAATGATGCTTCAACATATTTGAATGCCATATATTGTGTGCTATTTTGTTTCGTATAGAAACCGTATAATTTATTAACAACAAAAGTGCAATAAACATAATATGATAGTCACAAAATATTTAAAAAAACGATAATAAAATATATTAATAATTAATTAAACAAATATCTCAACATTTTATTTAATGTTTTATTATGTTAATGGTTCAAATAATTTAATCCGTGTAATTTAACTCTTAATATTTTTCATAATCCAACTATGATATTGGGAGACTCTTGTGAAGACTCCAGGTGTCCGTCCACAATCGATGCCCCAAGAAACTACACCGATTTGACGGTAAACTTCATCACTTTTGGCAAAAAGTGGACCACCACTGTCCCCCTGTGGAAAGATTTAATACATGGCAATAAGTTTAACTCCCATTAAATTTTAGAGCATGAGAACAATAAATTGTAAAAATTATTTACCAAGCAAACATTATATCCCGCTTTTTGTGCGCACACCATCCCACTAGAAATACTCGGAAAGCTAGGATCTTGAGCCTGATAGGAACTGTACTGAGACTGACAATTTGCATTTGATAAAACGTTCAATGGAGCGTGACGTAATTTGACAGAAGTCGGGCAGTGCTTGAAACAAGTCTGACCCCAACCAGCTACAGTAGCTGCTGTATCTGTATCTGCTGTTGCCTGAGCTTGACTAATACAAATCGGTTGAACAAATCTGGAACTATCCACTGGCTTACTTAATTTCAGAATTGCAATGTCATCCCTCTGTGGAAATAAACAATTATGATACATATTAGCATAATTCAGTTTGATGAAGAATCAAATTATTCAAATAAGGAAATTACAGTCGAATTACGATACCAATTGTTTCATATTGAAGCCTTTATGTATGAAGGCACTGGAAACTCTATGCTTTGAACGCGAAGATTCAGGAACTGAGAGATCATGTGCGCCAAGGTAGACAGTCAGAGTCTGAAGAGCTGTTGAGGATTTGTAGCTACAAAGAAAAAAGATGACATGAAATGAAGACTTTCCAGAATATATACTAAAATTAAACTTCTATTACTGGTAACGTACGTAAAATCCACAAACTTACTCATTTAAACAATGGGCTGCAGTGAGTACATGCGATTTATCAATTAAGGAACCCCCACAAAAATGCTGTCTTCTTCCATTGACGATGGAAGCCTTTAAAAAATTAAACACAAAAAAATATAAAAAAAATAATATAAAAATATATAAAAAATATAACGATGATCATGATTTTAAAGTATGTAATAGCAAAAAATTTAAATACCATGAAAGGATACGAGTGCTGGCTTGGATGTGGCTGCATTCCTGGTGGCACGACGATATACTTTTGAAAGCATACACTTTCTTTCTCTCCCGAACCACTACTCGGAGGAGGAGAAGGAGTAGGAGGAGGATTTTTTATTCCACTGGGCGATTTTGTGGGCTTGATACCCGGAGGACGGATTGTAGTCTGAACTTTAATAGGCAGTGTAGGAAATTTAGGCCGCAAATTAAAAGGCGGCTCGACCACATGTATGCCTCCCGTACCCCAGGGATTATTAAATTGGGATGACAATGTTTCCGTCTTTCCTTCCTCATCCTCCACTTCAGCTGGAGTATGAATGGCGATTACGTCATCGTCACCAAAATTCTCATTGGCGTCCGCACAGCAAATGACATCTTCAGTGGTTCTGTTATTGCCTGAAAGAGAAAAATAATATCACACATAAATACATATTTTAATACTTTTTAATTAGCAATAATTGCATTATACTGGCCGTATTTTAAATTACTACTATCTGTAATGATTTTTTATTTCATTCTTACCACTCTCGCTAATCGATCCACATAACTTGCTCGCTTCCAGAATGTCTTCCTTCAGTTGGCTGCTAAACGCTGTTTGTTGTGTTCCATCTATGTACAGATACGGATAGCATTGTTTGAATGGCATGCAAGTCCCCGACTCCAAAAATACTGTGGTGCAGGTGGTTATCGGATTAGCAATCGCCTTCAGAACACATGATAACACGAGCAGCAAAATGACTTGCTGCATGATTCTAAAATTATTGCGGATATGTGATCGAAATATCAATACACTCTATAGCATTTGACGTTTAAAGACCAACTACCAAGAACTGACTGACTCGGTGGGTTTCTTCTTCACAGGTATTTAAGTAGGTTTTGGATTTAGCTAAAGTACATAAACAAATAAGTGGAGGGAAATCATTTCATCACAATTTGACATTTGAGGTGAGTCAAAGTTTGTACATATTACTTTTAATTCACTCTTATAAGGACTTGTGGATTGTGTCTGATTCAGATGAGATATAAAGCTGCTTGCCGTATTTAAAGTTGATACATAAATATAGGCATCGGAGTCCTACTGTTTTGATGACTGTGGAAGCCTGTTTTACTGTTGATCATCGCTGAAATATTAATATAAGTAGTCACCTACATTTCATAGGGACAGAGACGCTTGTTGTATGACTTATATTATTACCTTGATTCTTCTTTAGCTTGGCGGAATTCCAACAACAGTTTCCCTTATTATTTTGTTCCTGATTGGCAAAAGTGAAGGCATGGAATATAGGATTTTGAATGACATTTTTTTGCTGTCCACTCAAAAGCTTGAGAGTTAAGCCAAAAATGTTTGGAACTTCCAACAAATTGAGAAAATATGTTTGTGCAAGAATACCAAATTGCAAAAATTAAGAGTTGTGTATGTACAGGAAAATGCCAAGCATGATTTTGTGCTAATTGATAATAATTATTAATTTGGTAAAGATTGCTAGCGTATTAAAATAGATAAGGTTTAGTTATTTATATAGTTTTATTTTGTTGCATAAATTAATCTTGCGAAGAACATTAATGGAGTTCACTCTACAGAGTTGAGATGTGGACACGAATAATTGTATCTCGATAAATTAAAATTCTAGGGAGCACTGGTATTTTTCTCAATCCATTTCTTGTATGAAGCCACTCTGACATAGACACCCGGTGCCGTTCCGCAACCGACTCCCCATGAAACGATTCCAAGCTGCTGAAGAGCACCTTGGTCAAATAAGGGGCCGCCGCTGTCACCCTGGAAAGTCATGTGGTAAACAAATGATGGAATTCATCACGTATCGCACATATTTATATTTCATCTTTATTATATTAACTTTCAAATAAATTACAAATATTACATAGTAGTATAGTAGGTACGAATTGCTTACCTGGCAAGCATCGTAGCCGTGTGAACCAGCGCATAAATTGCTTTCTCTCACCGGCACGGGTGGTCCGTAAACACCCGTTCGGAATAGTTCGTCATATTTACGCTTACAGGATGCATTATCTTGAATCATAAATGAGGCATGCCGCAGTACTTTAGAAGTTGGTTGTCCTACCCCCGTAGAACCCCACCCTGCTAACGTTACGTAAGATTTATCTTCATATGATTTGTCTGCTAAGCAAATCGGTTTGATCTCGCTTTTACGCAAATCTACAGGTTTTGCCAACCGTATTACTGCAATGTCGTTGTTCTAGAAGAAATTCAATATTTGTAGATACATATGTGGACGTATATACATACATAGTAAAAGTTTATAGTGATTCATTTTGTTTACATTCAGAGACTCGAATTGTATCAATTACCATGGTTGCTCTGGAATAATGCCCATGCTTAAAAAGCGTTCCAATTTTAAAAGCTTGGCTATTTGGCTCCGCTTTAGTGAGGTCATGGGAGCCTAAGTATACAAATACGTTTCTTATTTGGCGGCCGCTGAAAGAAGTCACAAAAAATTAAGACATTTAGAAGGCCGTAGTGAAACTTATGCATGAAAGAAATAATACTAAATAAAATTTAAATAGATTATTAACTTTACTCATCAAAGCAATGTGCAGCGGTTAGAACGTGCTGTTTGTCAATCAGCGAGCCACCACAAAACTGCGATCCAGTACCTCGGGATCTATCTATTAGGACGGCCTACGTAAAGTACATTCCCAAATTATCGATGTTTGAGATTTCATGTGTTTATAAGAGATTATAGTATTACAACGCATTTTTATAATTAAGTGAAGTTAAAGTATTTTACCATGAAAGGATACGCATTCTTTGGTGCTTCTGACTGTACACCTGGCCTTACTACAACATACTTGCTAAAGCAAACGTTTGAAATAGGTTTCCGGAAGTTTCCCCGATAATCCACATCTTCGCTTTTGAAAGTAATAACATCTGGTCCACTTTCGTCAACGTCCGTGCAACATATAATATCGTTTTCGGTGCGGCCAGCTGATTCAGTATAGTAAAAGTGGAGTAATACAACAGCAATAAATCATATGATTGTTTTTCTTGATCTGTATTGTAATTTAATAATTTATAGTACAATGTATTGATTTCGAACACTTACCAGCATTTGGATTATTCCCACACAAAGTTGTCGCCTCAATTGTGCGAGCAAGCAATACGCTATTCACAGTACCGTTCCCGAGTCTACCAATCTCGAAATATCGGTAACATTCCTTAAATGGTTTGCAAGTTCCTGCTTCACCGTGCTCTGTCTTGCAAGACGAGAGATACTGTCCTGATGCTACTGTCAACAAAATGAAAAAGAGTAATTTCCACATTTTAAAATAAACGAGATCGTGTTATTTCGTTGCTGTTGATTTTGTATGCTACAAATGCCGTGATCGTGAGCCTTTTATACTCTATTGGAGGGAATGCAAGGAGAAAAATGAAGCGTGTGTATAGTGTAAGCATTAAAATGAAAAGTATGCATATATATAAAATTTTGATTCCGGTTTGACAAAGAGGGTCAAGTCCGTCAAATATACATACTTACAAATACTTGGAAATGACAAATATATAAACCAGTTAAGTCGTAATTTTGTTGTTGGTGTTAATCTGCGCTGTACTTGAGCTTTGTACGATTTTCGAGACGCAATGTGGTATAAATAGCTTCCACATAGCTAAATGTAGAATCGTCGGAAAAGTGTATCTTCGAATTGAGTGTCGAAGACGTAAGAGGTAAATATTGTGGATATAAATTTTTGCGGAAAATCAATAAATCTTAGTCATGTTAACAATGGCATACAGTAGCAGCAAATGAAAATCAACTCAAGCGGCTGGGATTAAAACCATTGCAGTGTGTTTGAGTATACATATGAGAGTAGAATGCTGGTGTAGTTCTAGTTATGATTTATTAATTACTTTTAAAGATGTAATATGGGTAATTGTTGAATTTAAAAAATGATGTGCTAAGTATCTTTTCTGCGATTCCCCTATAGTTTAGATAGTATTGTTTAATGTTGGCAGTATCCCCTGGATGTTCACAACAGTCATTGGTAGATTCTGTTAACATGCAGTGTTTTTACTACTGTATGAGAAGAAATCCAACACTGTAGTGGTAACGATTTCCACTTTTTGGAACTAGCTGATGCATTGATATACATACTACAAGCTAAATTACATGCTGGAAAATCCAATAAGTGCAAACTATGTATAAGGTTCTGAAGATTTCTGCGAAGTAGACACATTTGTTACCTTTAATTACTAAAATTAAAAAAATAATTTAGCACATGGACATAACGTTGACATCTCTATGTCAATTTCCAATTTCTATTTTTGTCAATCCAAGCGACGTACTTGTCAACTCTAGTATAGACACCAGGATATTGACCACAGCCAATTCCCCAGGATACGATTCCCAATTGAGTGTAACCTCCACTGTTCAAAAATATTGGGCCTCCACTGTCCCCCTGTTTCAATCAGGAAAACTAATTTGTCATCTGCATTATTAATTGAAAATAGACCGTCTTCTTAAACGGGAAGATAGTTTCAAAAGACATGAGTGTATTTCTGACCTGACAAGCATCCACACCAGGAGAACCAGCACAGACCATTGTTGGCTGTATCTTGGGAACAGCGTGTCTGATTGCTGAAGGTACCTTGTCATACTTCGTCTGACATTCGGAGTTTTTCCACATTCGCATATTTCCATGTCTTAAGATAGTTGAGGGTTCACAGTGAGCACATGTTTTACCCCATCCAGATAACGTTGCTTGGACTGATCCATCATCTAATCTGCTTACAGTTCCTCGATTCAAATTGATTGGCTTAATTTTATCTGATACTTCAACTGGTTTAGACAGACGTAATAAGGCAATGTCATCTTTCTATAATAACCAATGAGTAAACATTAAAAGGAGTTACAAGAGAAATTTGGTAAAGCTTACGTACGTATTCAATATCGGTTCATACTTTTAAGACGTGACAAAATATGTGGTAAATTATAATCAATTATTATCATTAGTAAAAGGCTTCTTATTCAAATACTTACGTATGTTTTATCGCTATAGCCACTGTGCTTGAATATTTTCTCGATCTCGTACGATCTACGAGACGGCTCTGGAACTCCAAGGTTGTGAGATCCTAAAAAAATTCCTAAATTCTTTACATCTGCAGACCTCTTGAAACTGTACCAAAATAAAAACACCAGTTAATTCAACGTCGTTTTTGTAATTCATGTCTAATAAAAATTAAATACACATCAGGCACATTCTTAAATGCAAATATTCTATAATAATACTGAAAACTCAAACTCACGCAAGAAGGCAATGCGCAGCAGTTAGAATATGTCTGTTGTCAATAAGTGATCCACCACAAAAATGTTTGTTCTGTTTATCACGTCGAATAAGGGCTGCCTGCACATCCACATAGTAAAATAAAAGGAGTAATTTCATTTACAGAGAATCATTCAAACAAGATGGAAACATATGACTAGTTGAGTTCTTACCATCCAAGGGTACGAATGTGGATTAGGAGTTCCTGGATCTGGATTCACCACATAAGGACCACCAGTGTCATCTGGTACAGCTACTGCTAGCGTTACGTTGGCAATGCCTTCAGTTTTAAGATCCTGTTCAATTGTAATCACATCACCTACTTTAGTGTTCGGAACGTGACTCACGCAACAAATAATATCTCCAGCGGTGCTGTTAGCTGTTGATTAAAAACATATTTAGAATATTATTTATTTTGAAGGCATCGGGGTAATAGGAATTCGATCAGTTTCATACAAATTATATTAAATTATTCAAATAACAGCTTACAGTTATTCGAATTACTGGGGTCGCATCGTGTTGAAGCTTCAAGAATATCCTCTTGCAATTGACTATTGCTACTAAATAGATCACTTTTGATCAAAATGGCTATCCCAACAATAGGAAAACACTTGTTGAAAGGCTTGCAGACTCCTTCTTCACCTTCTCTTGTCTTACATTTTGATTCAACAGCTTTACTTCCTAATTATATTAAAGAATATTAATGTTCAGAACGATATAAGAAATTGTACACTATGATTTCTTGTCACATTTTCTTTTCTTACCTTCAATTTTGCTTGGTATATCTTTCGCGGCCAACGGACTCAAGGTTATTATAGCAATACAAAACATTAATACGGTAATTTCCTTCATTGTGAGAAATACTTGGTTAATTAATAGTTCATTACAAACTTGAAAATTTTTTAAAATACTCCTCAAGATAGTATAGGAATTACAATGAATACAAAATATTAGGAAAAGCTAATGTTCTCTCTCTAGTGCAGACCGGATCTCAACCACAACTACAACAGATTTTGGCTTGAATTTAAAGGTTTATATGGATCTACTTTTATGAGTGTGCCCTTTTTTTGGGGTCAAGTCTTATTGGTACAACGGATTATGACTATTCTATAAGTAGATGCGCAGATGCTGACGATGAAAGCCACAGGTAAGGCTGTTCATGTTGACCTGTCAGTAGGGATTCGATCTTTATTGTTGCACTATACACCCCGTTTGATACCGGTTGTAGTGTTGGCAATGGGCTACACTGCCAATGTCTTGTAACAAGTTCTGCCAAGTCAACGAGAGTTTTATGTAAGTTTATTTGGCTTTCAGCATTTTCTTGTCACAGACAACTCACTTTTCCTTATGCCTTTAACAGTTGCTTTCAGGAGGCCTATGCACTTAACTCATAATCTTGCGTACTTACGCTTATGAGCACATGTTGCCCTACTTATTAAGGATTTATTGCAGTTTCTGGTATTTTAACATCCATTATCCTTAAACACTGAATTGAGTTTATTAGACGCTATGTATTAGAGAAGTTAAAAATACAGATAGAGATTCAGGTTCTCGTTTAAACAGTCTGAATGTTGATTAAGAATTTTGTTAGATTCTTGAATAGCTCCCTCTATACATACAATGATTCTCTTCTTGCCATCGCTAACGTCATCTGTAGCGAACGATTAGTACTAAAATCAAATCTGCCGATATCGGTGATGCCTCTGCGCGGTGAAATCTAGTGTCACCTCCATTGGTATGTACTTATAAGCGTGGGATGTAATTAAACTACATCAAATACAGTATTGTATTTTGTAATAATTTTATTTTTTTAATAGAATATGCACACACACACACATTTTGTTCTAGACTATGATTGACAACACCAATTAAGTTGTCAGTTTGACAAGATGTTATGATATTGTCCATGAGAAAATCTGCATATTTGTTTTGTTAAAATTAAAATTACTTAGTATATATGTACCTGATATTTAGTGCTAATAGCTATGCATGAGGAAATAAGACGTTTTGTAATACAGAAATAACGTTGATACAGCATAAACAAATGATTTATTTCATAACTTGTTTCAATCGGACAAAATAACTTACATAAATATTTTGCTTTCAGATGAGAACAAAATAAGGACCAATTTAATTTCCCTATTAATGGCGTAAATTCTTTTGTATCCATGATGAGAATGATGATACGCGAGTGTATACCCCCGGATAATTTCCACATCCTATTCCCCAGGAAACGATGCCTATTTGACTACCTCCGGACATCAATGGACCTCCGCTGTCACCCTGAAGATAACACCGTAAATTCATTATAATCACTACATATTTATATTTATATATGTGTTGGAGTAGAGTAATAATATGCATTTTTGTTGATTGAAATAATTAATTTACCGTACATTTTATAAATCAGATCATAAAACTTTTATAATATATCATATAACTATAAAATTTTAGAACTTACCGAACACGCATCATTAGAACGGCTACCAGCACACAACATGGAATTGATAATTCCACCATGGCCCCTAATTCCAGAATATTTCTGCTTGCAGCTTGGATTAGGAACAACTTGAACGTTCGCGTAGTATAATTCAGATGGAAATGGACCGCCATCGTACTGCCTACCCCATCCAGCCACAGTTGCTGCAGAACCCGCGCCAGAGGACAGGCCAATTTGTCTAACTTTGCCGTTGAAGGTTACTGGGGAACTCATTGTAAGAATGGCAATGTCGTTGTGCTATGAAAATTTAAATATAAGAAGTGATTTAAATCCGCTTGTACTCTTTTCAAATATAATATAGTTAGAAAGTGTTTAACATCCATCTTACAAGTATAGACTGACTGAACTGCTTGTGTTTACTCAGGCGCTGAACCTTTTTGGTTTGATGAGGTCCGTCAGCAGTGGAATAGAGAGAGTGATCACCGATTTGAAGTGTCAGGCGGCTTAATTGTGATCCTCCCATACTGCAATATGTTTTTAGCTCAAATAAGTAATTTGTACTTCCTTTCATCATGGAGAACATAATTATTAAAAGGAATGTGTTACTGTGAGACGCAGTGGGCAGCAGTCAGAACATGAGTGGAGTCAATTATGGATCCTCCGCACAACAGGCGACCATTATTCATTATAGCAGCCTATGTAATAATTTAGCAACAAACACAATCTTTCAAATTAGTTTCCAGCTGGTTTTATAAAACATATTTTATGGCTACGATTATTGCCGTATTTCATACAATATTACCATCATTGGAAACTGTCCTGATTGAGCTCGTTGTCCTCCGTGAATGAAAGGTATTGCTACTGCAGGTATGGCGATTTTTGTGTAATTACCCGTACAACAGATTAGATCTGGCTGTTTTGTTCTGATAGCTATGGAGTGAAAGAGCATTACAAATCGATAATTATCTTAATATAAAAAGTATTAATATACCTTGGATTTGATAAATTGTAAAGTGAAAAAACGTTAGATTTTGAGTATACTTGAACATACCGAAGAAGTAATGCGAGCCGTATGGTACAGCGGTCTCAGTTTGTGTCACACAGCTCCCCACAGTCTCACGTAAACTGTTAGCAAGCTCCATATTTCCAGTATACATGCCGTCATCCGCTAGATCAAATTGATACATATAGGCATAGCACATTTTCAAAGGGACGCAAGTGCCGGACTCTCCTTTGGGTGAAATGCAAGGATCGCCTTCGTTCACTTCCGACGCTTGTTCTTGTAGAACCTGCGGTAAGACATAGGTGCCTTGACGCTTCACCCTAACATGTCCCTGATTTTCACTGTGGACAGTGTTGTCGGCTGTGAATTTGCAAAAACATCAAATTACTGATTTTTTTCATGTCGGTAGGAGAAACAACTTAATCAACATGATTATAAATTACACCATAAATTACCTAGAATTAAACGTGGTATGGTTATATAATCCAATGGATAAAACAGTTGCGTAAAGTTACTTGAGTAAGCTACAACATAATTCATTAAGCTACTCTAGCCTCTAGACAACAGAAATTCATTAAGCTTACCTTGAATAACAATAGTGTCATCATCCTCCCAATCACCGTCTGGGGTTCGAGACGAGGTCACACAGTGAGCAAGTAGTGTCAACGAGACAAGTAAAACTAGACCATGGACTTGCCAGGAAGAGGCGATAGCCGACCGACGAGTAACAGTAGACCGAACAGGCTTTCGCGAAACGTTTTCACACTCATTGTGACCTGTTAACGGTTGATATTCATGCCCACAAAATCCAGGTGCTAACATGTTGATGAATTTTATTTTCATCTTATAAAACGTTATCTTTCAAATCACCGTCAAAAGTATCATCTACACAGAATACTATACGTCGACGATGTCTGAATTCACTGTTAAGAATGGTCTGCGTGCACAAGCCACAACTTGCCAATCTCAAAGTCCGGATTGAACTGAAGCTGAAACTCAAATGATAAAAGTAGTTGAACTAGATGAGTCAAAATCAGAGCAGTAAAAATTACTCATGTTTCACTGCCATGAATAAAATTATTGAGACGGCACTGAACATTTTTTTGCAAATCATTCCAGGTAATCTTCTCGTGTCGTCTTACCGCTTATCTTTCAATAGAAAACACTCCATCACATTCATAAAATTATTCTCCACGTAAGATTTTAGTTTTAAATGACATGAACATTAGTTAATAAGCTTAAACTTATTATTTTTAGAGATTAACTAAATTCGAGTCTATTTAAATGGGATTACATGCAATCAAATGCTTTCGGTGCTTACACTGAATAGACAATCAGGAGAATGAGATTCGGCGAGAAATAAAAATGCGGATCTTGAACTTGACTCCCTGCTGATATGGAATTCCAATCGAGTTTTTTATTCTATCACTTTACCTGCAAGAAATCGATATGCAAAAACAAGTAACAATAGCAATTATTGCTAATCATATCGAAGAATCAAACCATAATCGGCTGTTGGAAGCATATTCAGAAATAGATAATTACATTGCTCCTCTTTATGGCTTCTGATCATGCCAATTATGCATGTAATTCTATATGGTTGACTATATAGGTTCAGTGAATCTATGAAAGTTGATAGAACCGGCTACTTGATCACCACATTACTTTCTGTAATACCTCTTACAAGTAGCTGTTTTGACGCTTTAATACATCTTCAATGGTTTTAGGGATGATGCTTGCATGCAATCTTAATACATGCATACGTAAGTAACATAAGTATGTAAGTTATGCTTCAAGATGATATTATCTACATACATACATCTCGGATCATTCCAATTTAAAGAGCAAATATCATTATGAATAATTACGAGTTTCCATAAAAAAAAATTATAATGGATAACCGGTACAATATTTATCATCCTTGTATGTATGTATTAACAATTAATAATCTAACGTGTGCACATTAAGTATTAACGTTGACGCCATATGTCTTGGATAGACTGGAATGGAGCTAACTCTAATCGGTGCTCACATTGCTGGTTAGGGTTTATATGCATATGCGAATGGAGTGAATCAATTCATTTTTCTGTTAATTCCTTTTTTGCCCAGATATTTGATCCCCTCTTTTAGGTTTACAAGTAATTACGAGGCTTAAATTATTCATTGTATGGATAGTATAATACAAAAAATAGTAACAACCTTTTGCCAAAATCCGAGGTTTCCCAGTAGTTGCTCTGGTCATTGTCCTATAAATGCGAAAAGGAAATCACGCCAGTGTGGACATACTCAAAATTGTATAAGTATAAATTCCACAAGCCAATTGTTACTATTTGCACTAGAGTGGTAAAACAGTAAATTCAATTTGCATTGTTTTGTCAGATTCAAGGTCTGTTTTTATTTGGCAAGCAACACTGAAAAATTGATACATGCAGTAAATTATACTACATAATCAGCTTTTTCAAGCAACTATAAAAACTTACACAATATCAACGGAACACCTTACAAAATGAAGGAATAAGTTAATTGTTAATGAATAACTAGAACTAACTAACGATTGTTGAAGATTTAGCAATCTCTGAATCCATTTAATGATTCTGGTTTCTTTGAATCCAATTGAGAAAACTACTAACTCGAGTATACACACCGGGATATCTTCCACAACCGACACCCCAAGAAACAACTCCGACTTGATTATTGCCGAACATCAGCGGCCCACCGCTATCTCCCTACAAGAGGTAATGTGTTGATTAGCATTTCCACACTTGAAGTATGAGAGTAACTATACGTTTTTTTATCTGCAGAAAGATCAAACATGCTTACAAAGCAGGCATCTGTGCGTGTGCTCCCAGCACAAAGCATATGATCAGCGATTCCTCCTGGAGCAGCACTACCATAAGCTTCTCGACATCTTCTATTGTCCCAGAGTTCAACTTGAGCAAAATGAAGATCTCCGGGATTTTGTCCATACTCACCAAGCCTTCCCCACCCAGCCACAGTTGCAAAACCTCTATTTCCAACACTTCCAAGGGTTGCAGGTCTAATCAAATTGTTGTATGACACTCCATAATTTAAAGTAAGGATAGCTATGTCGTTGTGCTACAATAACATTTATATAAACATCATTTCAATATGTTCTTGTCAAGTTTCCCTTCCATAAAATAAGGACAGTATTACCAAAGTTCTTGGATGGAAATAACGATGCTTTGTGAGCCTTGCAACTCTTCTAGTCTCACTGTAGCCATCTCGATTGGTATAAATACTGTGGTCACCGAGTTGAACCGTGAGTCTAGCTACTTCTGCGCTTCCCATACTAAACAATTTTTATTACTAAATAATTCCAGGGGTTATTTAGCATTCAAGATATAACGGAAAATTAATATTTGTACTCACTGATTAATGCAATGTGCCGCGGTTAAAACGTGAGTTGGGTTAATGAGAGAGCCTCCACAAAACTGGCGTCCATTGTTCATAATTGCGACCTACATTATATATTACGTGAAAAATTTCTTGGCCATCAAATTGACGTATAAAAGGTAAACAGATTATTTGAAGGATTACAATGTAAGGAAATTGTCCCCGCCTGGCCACTCGACCTCCGACGACTCTATCCTCAAGCGACATTTGGGCGTCAGTCAAGTTACCAGTGCAGCACACGAGATCGTTTTCCGGACCTTCCAATGCTACGTTCAAAATTATTAACAAGTTTAAGGCTATGCTTAGTGGAATAGTGAAACATTTACTTTTACTACATTACATTGGTAGCAGATCTGTCGAAAATAAAAATAAACTTACTGACAATGCCACCATCAATATACTTCCAAGGTCCATCAGCAGGTTTGCATGTACCAGTCGTCGACTTCCTAATCATATTTGCTAGCTCCAGGTTTCCTTCGTAAATGCCGTCTCCATCTAAGTCATTACCGTACATGTAGTGAAAGCACTTCTTCATAGCAATGCAGGTCCCATCCTCGCCGTTCGGAGTGAAGCATGAATCGCCAGTTTTTGGCGGACGATTGATGATTACTTCAGTGTCACCACCACCTTCCTCAATTGAGGTAGGATAGAAATCTGGAATATATTGGCGTCCTTGTCGACGGCTTGTATGGCTAGATTTCTTACTTTGGGACTTGGACTTGACAGGAGGATCGGGATGAGTTCGGACCGGTGGGAATGCTTAAAATATATTTAAAAATTTGAATGACTGGTTACTGGTAATGAGCATTGTATGTCCACGAAGCTTAAATTAATTTTAATGAAATAATTTCCACTAATTAAATATTATTCAACCTGTATTTTGGTTAACTATACCTTCCACAATAACATAGTCCAGCTCAGAAGTATTAACCTTCTTCTTTTTGCTGGACTTTCCTTCCGATAAATCCAATGATGTTACTAGAACAATTGCCAGTATAAAAAAACAAAATTGAATTCGGAAGCGAATCCTAATCAGTTTGTTGAGGTAGGTCATAATTTCTCAGATGATTTGGCTAATTGCAGAAACCCTTTGAAATTAATGGCCAACTTGCCTCTATAAAACCTTAAAGTCAACTTCTAATTCAATTGCAAATGCGGTGTCTTTTCTTGTTGGAAAATTAATAAAATCGTTTAAATTCAAATGATACTTTATAGCTACAAAGAATTAAGACTATTTGAGCTCTTGTGCAACCCTCCAAGGCTTGTAAAAGACTAAGAAAATGGGAAAATGAGTGAGGCATCTTCTTTGTTGGTTTTGTAGATTTTCTGGCATAGAAGCTAAAGTTGGGATTGGCAATTCACAATTTACAACCGGCGGAGTGTTAAGGTAGTTTTGCGGAAAAATGAAACAAATCTAAATTTGCAAGGGAAGATACTTACAGAGATACAATTGACGACGAGAAAGGATGAAGAGATAGTCGTTGAGCAAGAGTATGGTCAAGAAAAAAAGTGATAATGTCTGAGTGGCTGTAATCGTTGTGTATGTAAACTTGAATAATAAAACCTTATAGTACATAAAGTTTCATCAATGAATTTATTTTTTAACCACGGGAATAAATTAGCGTTTTCATTCTCATGTAAATACCCCATTATTATTATCAACTTTTGTTGTCGACTTGCGCTCCTAAAAATCACGCACAACAACATAAACACTCATAATAATCACTCATAATGCTGCAATTAAAATGTGCATACATAAACCCCACGAATATATTTACAACAATCACATAGGATGGAACTTCTCAGTGAAAATGTTCCTTGCCAGAGAAGTTTTTTCATAACTTGCGAGAGAGAGAGAGACCACCGGCCTCCCAAAAGTTTAATCATGCATAGGGCAAACCCGCAAAATAATAATTATATTACTCTAACCTCTGTTTTTGACAGGTGAACTTGGCCCTACAGCCAACTCATATTTATTCAAGATTTCTTTAGCCAATCTCATCCATGATCTTATAGAAACGGTGCAAATCAATGTTCAAAGTGACATATGGGAAAGAATAAATAGTACCACCTTTCCGATAGTTGTTATTAAAAACTTCCTTATGATTAATAATCATGCTGGACTTGATTCTCTCTGTGGCAACACTTCATGACTAAATCGTGTTTAGCTGTTAAAAATCTAGGATATGAATATTAACCATTTTAAAGCTCTCATGTCGTTATCTTCCCGTATGAACAAAAATATACAGCTCTCTGGGCTGGTTTCCCATTGACAGTGACAGTTTTCGCTAAGGATTCATGAGACAGGTGACGAGTCGTGTGGAGTCAATGTATTACTATTAAACTAAGAAAAGAGAATAAAGACGGGATTTCGTCTTTTCATATATTTGGTAATTCCCCTAATGAACATATGATTTTGATGTAAAAAGATACTGATGACAGAAGTAGAATTCGTCTTCTTCTTGGTTCTTCCCCATTAGTCACATGTTACTAATATTACCGTTAATTTTTATCGTTACAAGCTGGATAACAATCTTGTTGTCTTTGCAACAAATGTACAAATAAGTATACAAGTGATATGATACGTCTAGTCAAACTCTGTCTCCCACGGAGATGTAACTTTATGCCTACATAGAACTAAAGTTAGATACCCAAATGGTCAGGGCACAGGTGTTAAACAGGTATTTTACGCTCATTTTACTCTAAATTCTCTTGTTTTATATACGCTTTGGAGTATGCATAATCAATACTGATCAACTCTACATGTTGAATCAACAGATATTGACTTGCATTAGCATTGCTTGCCACGGCCATGCAGTCTATGAGCTCCATGGTCTCCTTCTCTCTGACAACAGTTGGTCATTTCTTAACAATGCAGATTTGGAGGTGCTGTGTAAACCCAATTAATTCCCCATTACTTTTAAACTCGCTACCTACACATTCCGTTTAGATTAAATTAATGTGTTATTTGCAGTTACTCACCTTATTAGGTGGACGCTTTCTATTATACTCATCTTGTTGTTCTACAAGCTCAGTTTGTATGTATACAAGTATGTATTTTCGTATCTTTATAATATTAATCTTGACTTACTACCGTATAACCTACCTTCGACTCTATAGATGCATGTATGTGTATCTTTTGTTTATGACGCAATTAAAATACATATTGCTCTGCTTAATGCGATGATACACATGTGGTACGGCGATATGTCATACAGATATTCCTGGTATTTCATATGTGACTTTATTGATAATTATAAGCTGTCAGTCGACTTTATTGGTAATTATAAGCAGTCAGTCATCAAACAACTAACTCTATTAAGACCATATCCTGTCGGGCAGATTGGCTTGAATTCGAAAGCATATCTGTATTTTCGTGCAGAAAGTGGATGAACTTGCTTTTGTTTCGTAATTCTTGGAAATTTCAGGGTGAGTGCTTAATACGTTGTAAAAATAGTGATTAAGAAGTGGGAAAAAGTTCATTTCCAGGTATGAGAGCCATTTCTGTTATCGTTTACAACTGTGCAAATCCGTATTGGAATAAAGGTCTGCATTTAAGTTCTTATGTATATCAACTTTGAGCGGATTTCAAGATTGTCATGTATGACAAATGTATACATGTATTACAAATGTATACATAGATTTCAATAACGCTTGAATTTTTGTAGCGCATTAATGTATGTATGCGTAGATACTTATTAGGAATCATGTGAGATTAAACTGTTTATGACCAAGTATTCTAAAGTGCAAAAGTTTTGATGTCTTCAAAATGAACATGCATTTATGAAACGACAATAAAAGTTTCATAAAGGATTTTTACAATATCACATGGGGCTGTGAAAACTCTGTGTGTAAATGAAATTAAGAAAATGAAACAAAAATGTTTTTTTTTATTTAAGTATAATAAAATGACATTAAATTTGAACTTGCTTATAGAATATATCAGTAATAAATAACGTTATATAGCATTTAAAGTACACTGGAACTTTGTCACAATTACGGTAACATAAGTTTTTACGTATATATAATTTTCATATTTTATCTCTACATGTCGCACTTATCAAAAAATTGCCCACAATAAGTTGAAGTACGCACCGGTGAAATCAGTTTTTACCACGTATTGCTTGGTTGCTTATTTTTGTCGTATCACTTTGTCTGTTATGTATATGATGTTTGGATGCCATTCCGTAAAACCATCATATAGTATAACGATTCAAGATTCATCTTTCCTTCCTCTTTAGTTTCACTCATTTTACCTGTCACAGGCCAAAAAAGGATTATAATGACAGCAAGAATCAAAAAGAGAAATAAGTACAAGCCAGTATCTCAAGTTGGAGCAATTAAGTTGTATACTTATAAGTAATAAAACAAAAAATGTTTATGTCCATTATAAAAGAGTTGTTGTCAAATTCAATAGATGAGCGTAGCTTGTGCAAGTATTGTAGTGAAATGAAAATATATTTATGAACACAACAACTTGTTAAGGTCAATACCTCAGTATTTACAGCCTCCTGTTTTTTGATATCCAGTCCTTGAACTTATCCACACGAGTGTAAACACCCGGATAAGTACCACATTCAATTCCCCAAGAAACGATGCCGATTTGCTCGAAAATTCCATTTCTTTGGATCACCAAAGGACCACCACTGTCTCCCTATAAAGGAATTTTGATGATGTTGAAAGTTTGAACAAATGTTACTTTATGTTGTTATTTTACATACTGAACAGTGCCTTTCAGTGTAGAAACTTACTCTGCAAGCATCCTTGCCTGGTGATGCAGCACATACTTGAGTACTGATAACTTGTACTTGAGCCATACTTTGTGCGTACTTTTGAGCGCATTCGGAATTCGTCCAAATTCGCATGCTTACATGACGAAGAACGGCAACGGGTTCCGTCTGATACTGAGTACTTCCCCATCCAGCCACAGTGGCCATCATATTTCCTGTGTCATATGGTGCTTGGCCTTGGTTGAGGCAGATTGGCTTAATATTTGAACGGAAATCAACGTCTTGACTTAATGTAAGTATTGCAATATCGTTTTGCTGAAAGATTCATTATTATTCGTTAACTTTTTTCCATCCATAAACATGTCTTTGGTGTTTGGGTACATTAACAAAATCTTTATAAAAAACTTACGAATGTTCCATGGTGGTAATTGGCATGTCTTGAAATGCTTTTCACACGTCGCACTTCATGTTTGGCTTCATTTATGTTAGAGAGGTCATGGTCTCCCAACAGAATGATTAAATTCGATACCATTCCTGGAGTCATCCTGCAAGTTAAGTATGTACAATTAGCATACATTTTTTGCTAGCAGAATCATGGTAATAATTTCACCAACAAATATTCACTTTGTGTGTGTAAACAATGCTGTTGACAAGTTTATATACGCTTACGTTACTATGCAATGAGCTGCTGTTAGAACATGTCTAGAATCAATCAGAGATCCTCCGCACAAATGCTTTCGATTGTTAACAATCGATACCTGTTTGTAAAAATTAGCATGAGTGAAATATTTACAGATATTTGTTATAGTACATGAATGCTTAAAGGAAATTAATAGCTGCGTAATTACCACCCAAGGATACATTCCAGCCTGAGCCTCTGAGCCACCAACAATATTAGGTCTACCACAACTTGATTCCCTATAAGGTGCTTTTGTTGTAGTCGTAGTAACGGTTTCAGGTGGTCTAGGCCAACCTGGTATAGGTCTGGTTGTGGTGGGGACTTGTTGTCTGGGTGGTTTCATGGTTGTAGTAGTAGTTGTAGTAGTGGTAGTGGTTGGTCTTGATGGCGGACGATGTCCACCTGGACCTCCCATTATAGGTCCAGGTCTGTTGGTGGACAACCATGGTCTTTGCGTAGTTCTTTGAGTAGGAATAAAAGGCTTTTGTGTGGTGACTTTAATTCCAGAGGGTTTCTTTTTAGGACAGCATATATATCCACTTTGTCTAGAGTCCGCATCTTTAAAATGTATTTAGTGTTTAATTAAACAATAATACAATTATAGCCTTTACAGAAGGTACCACCAAAGATTTTAGAGGCAATATACCAGGATATACAATTATCATTCCGAAAGTAACAAAATAAGATAATTTACCTCCAGATCTATAAATGTGATTGAAAAACCCAGAAGATAAGCATGGAGTGGTAGAAGCTTGGTAAACTTCAAAAAGAGGAGGGTTTCGTATAGCAGTCACATTGTTTAAATCATCAGAATAATACAAGATCGGAAAACATTGACGCATTGATTTGCACGTTCCTTCGTCTCCATTTTGCGTGAAACATTTTCCGGAAGACCCGGGAAATCCAGGATTGATCCCAGGGCGTTGACCAAAAATGCCACCACCGAAAATACCTCCCGGAGGCCAACCAGGAGGCTGTAGGGATGGAAATCCAGGAAATTGTCTTTTCCAACGAACTCCCTCAGATGCGTCGATTTCTTGTGCCGCTATATAGTGTTATGCAAAAAACACTGAATGTGAGACTTTTCGAACATTGTTACCACAAAACACTCAACAATGGTCGCACGCTACAACAACATAAACATACTAATACTATGCACACCTATGTAGCACGTTTGCCTAAAACTCTCTTTTATGTAAGTAAAGCTGATACCGCGAGGCTGGCGATTGTAAAAGTTGAAACAAGTTTTATCCTTACCTTCGACAATCACAGTATCCTCATCTTCCCAAACGATCCCAAGTGAGGAGTGCATAAAAATTAATAGGAAAAATCCAAATGTTACAACTTTATTTATTATCATTGTTGTTCTTTTCATCCCAGAAGGTATCAGACTGTAGATGGAAACAGTAATAGAAAACTTGGAGGGTCAAAATGTGGAAACTTGTGTTTCAATCAACTAAACTTCATAATAAATGTCGTGATTTAATGATAGACCCACGGTCACAAATCCATAAAACTGCAGTGTGTAAACAATAATGACGATATTTTAAATACAAATAATAGCCGGGTGTACAAAATTAGAACTTCTTGGTTTTTTAGTGTAATATATGAGCTGTATGTATAAAATCAATATATAGGCAGCACAGTATCTTAGAATATTCAGTAAGCGAACATTGCAAAAGTCGTGCTCAATAATTTATGGCCTGGTCAAGTTCAAGAGTGAAAAAGAGTAGAGTAGATGGAAACTATTAAACTGGAAATTCAATTGTAAAATGCACTCGTGTGGTACACTTTTAATTCTAGATAACCCCGTAAATTGGTAGTCGTTCACCAATCTAAATGACTTTTATTGATCCACTTTTCTTCTTGCTGTTGACCGTTCAATGCAGGGATGATGCACATTACAATTAATCTCATTCTCTGTATGACTTGATCTCTTCTCCTTGTATGATTCGTCTCTACTAGTAAGTTTGCAAGTACAGACTTTGACAACTTCAAATGATGAGGCAACGAAAGTTGAAGACTTTACTTATATCAACTTGCAAATACTATACTATACAAGAACTATCTACAATGTAATGATGACTGTCGGTCGTCTCTTTTTAACAAGGTAGCAGCGTATAAACTTTTATAGTTAGTGTGGCTTGATAGAAGATCGCTCTCTCACACACACAAGCTACATTTGCTTGACTTCCAATGCTGAACATCGACTCAGAAGAATATTCCTGTGGTCAGTTCTTAATCTCTAATAAATACCTAACAATAAGCACAGCTCTTTGCACTACTACACATTCATTGATGTAGTTAAAATACAAGTAACTACTTGGAATTTGGTATATTATGACTTCAGATATGTGCTTCTTATATATACGTATGCAAAATCTCCTTGCACCTGTGTGTGTAGCATAGTAGAACAAAAGCACATTTGCAAAAAAAACTTGTACACGGGAGAACCCCTGTTGATTCCGATCCAACAATAAGTACTTGTCGTCACTTTCTGATCAAACTGCGACTTAGTTTCAAACATGTATCAAAAACTATTGACTACTTACCATCACCAGGCATCCTTAGTTAGTTTACTACACTTCTTTCCTAACTATGCATTAACTTCATGTAGTTACTATCTTCCTAAAGAAGACCTCACTGATGGACTTGGCTGATGTTACACATTGTTTGTTTCACCCCTCTGCACCAGCGAATCAATGTAACGTTATATGTTTGAGTATTGAATGTGTAAAGAGCGGGTTGCTGAGTAATGTAAGAGGATCATGCAGAAAATTTTCATTAATAACGTAACTTTATTTGAAGATTCTAAAAATTATAATATTTAACAACGCGACTAATATATTTGTATGCAAGGAAAGAAAGCTAAATAGCACTGGTAACCATCTACTAATACAGTGGAACCAGTAGTATAATTTTACTGCAAGTAACCATAGATAGATAGTATTATGTGAGTACTTGATTTTTGTTGCTAAAGCATTTTATCTGTGAATTGTTGAAACCAATTATTCAAGTCAGTCACATTTACCAGCACGTTATACAAACCGTAGCAATATTTAGCATACTCTCACAACTGTAGCCTTACTTACGAATGGCCCTGCCAGCGTAAATGAACGGGAAAAACCGGTTCAAAATTGCATACATTTCCTTGTCTATTTCTCCCGGCTAAAGCTTTCTGACTCACATTAGCTCTGGATTTAATTACTATATACTTTGGTCCATTTATTGCCACACTCCTCATCAATTTACAGGCACATAATGTGGAATGAATATCTTTCATATCTTCATTTCGCACTTTATAGACTAGATAATTGATTTTTGGGAAATCATTCATGTATAAACAAAATTATTTACCTAAACAATATAGTAACTACTGTAACAACGGCCAGATTATTATTTGAGGTGTACACACAGCATTTTTATAGATGGTATCTTAAGTGCATATCTTTATTGGGTACATTGGGCTTTCTTCCCCGTAAATATGTAGTTTCGGTTTCTTATACAGTTGAAAGATTATCCTAACGCAAAGGTTCTGATTCAAAAGTTGTTGATGCTTCATCTTGTGAAAATATATTGTGTTGTAGACAAAATGCATACTGTGTAATGCAATGTTTGGGTTCACCTTATGTTATGACATTAAAAGTGCAAAACAATTTTCAAGTGAATCCCTTTAGAGTATCTGTAATAATTGAAGTTGAAATGTATTTAAAATGCAATTGTGCCTTGATCCTTGCTTGACTTTGATAATACAACTGGTTTAATTGATGAAAATCGTTCAACTGCATTAGTGCGACTTCACTCATTTGAGATTACTAAAGTGCATCTCGTAGTACTGAACATTTGGAAGATAACAAAGTAAATAATTTATTAGTGGCTGTTTTTCCTTGGAAATTATTTTGATTTCAACAAAAAAAACTATACAAACGGGCATGGTCCGGACGGCTTTATTCTGCTTTTACTCAATTCAATAAAAAGTAACCGCAATGAAAAACCTGCAAATGTTTAGCTAGTTGAGAGAGCTGCTGGGTATCTGGATTTGATTGAATATGGATGATTACTCTCCATATATATAGATACACATGTAAAAAATGAAAAAAGTCAACATAGAAAGATTTTTTGTTGGATTAAATTCCTTCATTTAAATAGATACACACAGGACGGGATGAACGACCGTTGAATTGTCTTTGTATTAGATGGATAGCGTTGATTGGGTTGAGATTGGACCCTTGTGGTATTTTTTGCACGACTTATTTATTGCAAATCGCTTCTCCCTATTCTATTGCACTTTTAACATTGAATTTTTTTTGTTCTACGTTGTAAGAATACGTATTGGATGATATTGTATGTAGAAGACTATTCTGTAGAGTAGTGGTAGTTCGGCTAAAGCAAATAGAATTTATCATGATTATTTACATAGTAAATGGAAGGAATTTGAGAACATCGGACGATGAAGTGTCAGCTCAAACTCTTCTGAGGCAAGCTCAAGCAGCGCAGCAGCGGAATCATGTATATATGTATACTTAATATCAAATATTCATACAATGAATTAGCCAAAGTTATTGGACACTTTTATACTCTACATGCACCCATTACTTTAATGGTGATTGTAGCAAATAAACTTTAAGGCAAGTAGTAGTAGTAGTAGCGACTTCACACGTTTGTTCTCTATTTGTATAAGAGATAACAAGATGTAGGATTTAGTGCCTAGTGCACATTTTAATTATTGTGATTGGAGTCTTACTACACTGTATGATGATACTGAAAACGAGAAATAATGTGCTCGGAATGCAGAGTAAACTTGATCAAGTCGTATATTTTGTGCAAATTTGCATAATTTAGCAATAACTAAATGCTTGAATGACATTCCTCGTGTATTTTTCTGGTTCAAGTGCAATATATTTCTATACTTTTGTTTATACTTTTCACTGCATGAGAGCAACGGCGTCAAGTTCGTGGCTCTTACAATTAGAAGGTGCATAGGAGTATAGTAATGCCAAGTTCGTAGTAATTTGAAAATACATTGAAGCACAGCCAAATGTTGGCTTTTATTCGAAAATAATACATGGGAGCAGTGTCTTCTGAGAGGTTTCACCTTATAAGTTATTTTGATATTTTTTTTTCACAAAATGCAATTTTCTTTTACAATCCACAATTTTTTAATTTTCGCAAGTTCATCTTGCAAAACTTCTATCATTTCTGTTTTCGTCTTTTTGCCATGATTGGGAGCAGTTAAGCATGCTGTTGCCAATTATAATATGAATACCTTTTGTTCATTAAATGGAATTTCAGTTTCATGTGCAATTATTTTATTCAAAGTGACACGTGGAGATATATTAAAATTCATAACTCATCTTGTGATGAGACTTTTTTTTGTGTCGCATACCGATTTTGCAAAGATTGTGTTCCCATTGTGGTGACTATGGAAATTCATAGTAAATGAGACGATGATGATGATGCAAAACATGCTGATGGATGAAGATTTGAAAATAGTAAATACGTACAAACCTGCTTTGCCTAGCGGCTTGGGCGTTGTCTTCTTTTTACCTCCATGTGTTGACCTGCCCGAATGTTGACCTTATACCGCCTGCACCCACACTTCCAACCTATAGCTTTATCCCAGGTGCTGCTGCTATTTTCCATGGGCACATGCAAGCCTGGCTGATCATCATCTTATCCATTCACGTTCATTTTTTTTATTATTATACTATATAATACGCACTAATCATACATAATGTCGGGGTTTCTAGGGTCTAATCGTTGCTTTAGTTTCATCAGGTATTATACTAATCTAGTATTAATTACGTGACGTGATTAAAATAATGGCGAGTCATGATTATGTAACCATTTACATGGAATTAACTATTCAGCCATCTTCCAACTGTCGTGCCGTGAGGTTGCGTCTAAGGATTTACATGCGAATATATACAAAAGTGAAGATACCCTGATCTTATAAGGATGAATAGCAAAAAATTATTCGCTCATTGTATTTACATAGTTGATGAGTAGCGAAATTTAACGTTGATACAATATCTGTAAGAGTAAGAACAAACAGTCTATGAAAGTACTACTAAGTACGAAATACCCAGTATGAAACGCTGTAAATTATACACATTAGGAGCAGTCAAAGTATTACACTTACACTATAATAAACATGAGCAGCTCAAGTATTAAATGCTGATCATATACTTAATACTGCAAGGTTAGAAACTACGTACAATAACGAATAAATATTGATTTGATATTTTACAAGGATGACCAGGCTAGGGAACCAGAGCTTATAATAGTATTAATTTACGCCGATCGATCAGGATTAATTTTTTGCAAGTTTTCTTTGCCCCGTAGTCGTAAATATTATTAGCATTTTCCTCGTTGCTGGCTTTATTTACGATCTCATTTGATAGACTCAAATAACATATGTGTCTATAAATTATTTCAAGCTTGTTTACACTTACATTTTTTCCTCTGGAAAACAACACCTTTTTTGCAACCTTCATTGGAGATCATTAGATTGCAATTTTTATAATTTCTTATTACTTTGTTTTTTACTTGCATTCTTGCATTTTTTGCCTCTGGAATATTATTTTGGATGGCATTGGGAGACAATAATGCATGATACTTTACTTTCCAAGAATAATAATGACGACCGAGGGTCACTAAATTGCGTAGAACTTTCTGGACCACCGAATTTCACTCTTATGGCCACCAATCAATTCTAGTCCATCTAAAACAAACCTAAGAATTACTCTTTATTCTAAATTATTTATTTACAAATTTTTGAGAGAAAACGTTTAGCCGGTATAGCATTCAGTGCATGACAGATGCTTAAGAAGCTGTAGACAGCAGCATCTTGTGAAAAATGCGGTCACTAAATCTGTAAATAACGTTGCGTAAACGTTCCCTGCATTTTGCTATTTAAAAATCTTTTTAATGTAATCAGTTTCCCTAAGGTCAAATACTCACACTAATTTCACGAAATATGTAAATGCACATAGGGTATATACAGAAAAAAGTTTTCATATCATATTTTAAATCATGCACAACTGATAATATTGTTCCCACAGAGTTTCTTTGCAGCACTCCCATTTGCATGGGAACCTTGGCACGATTTTGTTACTGATTTTGATGATTTGGTTAAGCTACATGGGTTAAATATGAAAATAAAAATATAATCATAAGCTATCATAAGCACCATCAAAGTCAATAGTAAAAAATATTAAAATGAAATTGCTCAATGGTTAATTATATAAATTCAATGCTTTTAGATCAAAATCATGCCAGTATTGACCTTGTCAGTCAGTATGTTCTTCAAAATTGCGATTGGAGGGAAAAATCATGCCAGTTTGTACAGTTTAGTTTTCCTTGATGTCAAACTTACAGTTGTGTCAGTTGTCAATCTAGTATGTACGCATACGAATTTAAGTGTATTATCATCTATTGAGTTTAAGGGAAACTTACTACCATTGGGATTTATTCCTCAAGTGTATGTATTAATTTTTTTTAAACCATGGGTTCGAATTCGAAGTCAGTTCCACGGAAAGGGTTGGCATACTATTTTGGTTCAGGTCGTAATAATAATAATTCCAGCAGCAGCAGTCAAACTTCTGAAAAGACCAGCGGATTGTTTTCTGCAACTACAGTCCAGCTTTCAAAGCCACAAAACTGGGACGGGTAACTAAAAATATAATATTATAGCAATGAAATGATTTTAGGCAAGTAAAAAATTCCTCAGGAGTTTTAACAACATTATACCATGACTAACTTTATTTTCTCCTAGTCGTTATTACTACGATGTAAATCTAATCGAATGAATTTTTTCTGGGATTGCAGAGCCAAACCCAGATCTGGAAATTATTTGTGCCTTTGGGGATGTGGACAAAGAATTCCGAACTCGGAAAAAATTATTCATGACCAGCACTGCCCGGCCAAGAGATTGCGCTTCAAAGTTAAAAAAGTATGTATACGGCTTCATTTATAGCTTCTCGTTTGTATATGGTAAACACAATTTTAAATTATTTCTTGTCCACATGTAATCTATAGGAAGAGTGAGCTAATATTATGAATTAAAATTTCAGGAAATAAACGAGATGTCGTTGGGGAATAATCCCGAAACTTCGAGAGTGCTACCCGATACCGAATGCTGGGACGAAGATTGTTCAGAAAGTCCTCATGAATCAAGAATGCGAACACAGGAACAACGGCGAATAAAACAAGGAAAACAATTTGTGTAATATGTTGCTATGACAACGAATGTTTTTAAATGCCTTGACAACGTCGTTTTTAACATGTAAATGTGTAACTTTTGTGTCAAATTGTCTGATTCTAATGAATTTTAAATGTTTAGGAGGGAGCTACGGCAAACCAAGAAGGTGGACCTGGTAACAGATCTTATGCGTCGCCTCCGAAAAGGGATTGATGATGTCTGACGATGATTATTCAACTAGTAAACATCGTGCAGTGAGCTATATGGACCACGTTCCGTGAATATTATTTATTTTTATATTGACCATGTTCAGCTCTTAGTAGTCTTTTAAGATCGAATTATAATCAATGTACTATTCGGCTTTCATATCTACAATCAATTAACAATAATTATTATAACTACTAAATTATTACAATGATAATACTATTCATATTAAAGTTCACATTAGATATCAAGTTATAATCAAGTCTACTACTTTGCTTGCGGTGCATTCGTCTTCAATTGAAATAGAAATATGAAGTAGGTCATGACTGTTCCAGTAATCTATTATAATGATCGATCAGAAGCATTATATTTTAAAACGAAACTTTAATTTATTTTTGTGTATACGAATAGTTTACTTACAGCAGGCAGAATCGCATGATTGATTTTGAATGCCTGAATCGCCGATAGATGAAACTTCCACTTAACCATCCATCTAGCGAGAGATTCCTAAAATTCATTATATTATATATTGGATATAATTTATATAATATATTGGATATATTATATTCATATATCCAAAATAATTCATTAGACTTGTGTTTACATTAAATATTGAAAGTTATTTACCTCCGGTGAGTGTGATCCGTGATTATTTACCAGTGTTAGCTGTCCCAAAGCATCATGCAGCCTCTCTCGATTCTTGTTTATCTTTATTGAATGAAAGTATCAAAGTATCAGTTTGTTACTATTCATTATAACATAATTATATAAGTTTGTATATAAAAATTATTTACTGCTTATAACCTTGCTTTCCAAAAAATTGCCAAAGTTGGCCAGCAGGACCATCCGAATGACGGCATTCAGACCGTACAGAACAGTGTAAATTCCCACTTCCTCATCGGCAGCCACATAATTGAAGAAATTAATAAGGACAACCGCGCTCCAGATTACAAGAATCAGGGAATAAATGCCAGCCAGAGCTTCATAATTCTCAAACAAATTTTTCATTCTCAGAAAATTCTCTTTCATTTCAAATACTGATTCGCTTTTAATCTTACATATAACTTTTTGCAAAATAGAACTTTTGTCAGCCTCTTTCAAATTGGTATTTGCTGACGACAGGTTCAAAGAATTATTGTAATAATGTTGTAGCCTCATCTCTAGTTGTTTACAAATTTTCTCATAAATTTCATCATGAACGAGTAGTAATTCCACTCCAAAAAATATTACGAAAATTAATGGGAATATACCAGTCATGCCAAGTATGTACGAAACAAAAGCTAGAGTTAATCTTGCTGTTACTGATTTAGCTGGAATTAAAGTTAACTTGAAAACAGTGAACCCTGATGTGTTTGCAATTACTCCCAAAATTCGAATCCCAAAAGCAATAGTGCAAGAAATGACTAATCCAAACAAGTAAAGTTTTCTAAAATGTTTCTGTTTCTTGAAATCCGGAGGATGCAAGAACTTTGAGTGGTGGAGCACTTCCAGTTCAGTAATTATTTCCACGAAACTGGACCCAAAAAATAAAGTGCTGACACGCATGAAACAGTGGCAGCAGTTGTGTGCGATCCATACTGTGTATATGACTATGTGCTGGGGCAAATTATTCTGATGACGTGGAAGATTAAAGTCGTTTGCGGTTGTGAGCAAAAAGTAAGCTGGAAATACCGTCGCAAGAATGCTGATTATAGTTAAGGGATGAAACACTCGTAACTTGTGAGAAATTTGCCGCTGGAAAGGATTGGTGATAGGAAGAAATCCGTGTATCCACATTATTACTATAAATACACGATATTTTAACTTCATTTTGCTAAAAATTTGGAAACTAGACTGTTATTAAGTACAGTTTTGTTGAATTCTTCGCTTCGACTATTCTTATCTTCCCAATGCTTTTATTCCTTTTTAAAAATAACATTCTTCACCTGCTACATTGTATGCCTAAAAGTCATTAAAATGTGAAAACTTGACCAATAAATTTATTGAATCGCTAAATAATGGCAACGTGACGGGCGTGGTTTATATTAAAAATGACAATGGCGTGTGTACAATGGAATATTTTTATCGATCTTGATTTGGTAAGCTACCAAATTGTCTAAATCACTCCGTATACCCAGCAATTTGAGTGAATAAAAACTTTTCATTTGGGTATAAATTAATTATAACTTCATTCAATTACTACTAACTGAAATGACTTTTATTTGTTCCCTTAGATATCGCTCCTCGAGGTGCAAGATGTTATAACTCCAAATTTCTTAAATGCAAGATGTTATATCCACCATCATAT